>ML795689.1:224476-262333 GCA_009831015.1 Picea engelmannii | reverse complement strand
ACAAAAAGCTCCAAAAACAAAATAAGTTAATTTCCAAGCAAGCTTATAAATGGTTCCAGCAGAAAAAGGTTTATAAGGAGAAGTATCAGAAGATGAAGGCACTTCATACAGTTCAGACAAATGTGGAAACTTTACTACAGGCATTAGAAGTAGCAGTTGAACCGCTGTAATGTATATAAGCTTTCATGATCAAAAATTTTTGGCCGAGGTTCAACTGCCTCGGCCAAAAATAGCCAAAAATCCCCCAAAATCTGGAACTGTCCGCCATGAAAGATGGGCCTAATTTATGCAAAAAAAGGGGTCCGAGCAGACATATGTTTCTCTTCAACACTAAAACTTGGAAAAAAACTGAAGGAGGTTATTGTATATGGGCCTGTTCTGGACAAACACCTCCTTCGATTTCACCAAATTCGCCTCCAACTTCCCGTAACAGCTCCTGCAAGATCGGGACTGTAACAAAAAAAACCAAAAACCCAAAAATTGATGCTGAAAGAAAGATTTGATTATCCCTGCTCATGGCACCTGTGAAAAAACTGAGAGAGGTTTTTATTGTTCAGGCCATGACGAAGAAAAATGTCTCTTGGTTCTTAAAAAATCATTTTCATTTGCCCAAAATCGTCCTCAGAAGAAGGCATGCTGAACATGCAAAAATGGGCGAAAAAATGAGAAAAGCGGTTTTTTTAGGGGTGGGTGATATTCCGCACCCCCCCTGAGGTGGTAAGCGGTTTTTTTTTTTTGGGGTGGGGGGTCCGCTGGATTGTGGGGCTGACACATGTCCAAAGGGTGGTAATGGGAAACAACCATTCTGGACCCCCCCCTCTCGTTAAACTCCATATGGTGAGGGGGGATCCGGAAAGTTTTATGACCATGGATTTGTTTTTTATGTGTTTTTTATTTGATGTATGCGGGAGTTGGGGGTGGGTAGGAAAACTTAGGATAGGTTTAGTTTTTAATTTTTTTTTGTTTTTAGTTTTTTGGTAAAATGTTTTATATTGTTTTATAATGTTTTGTGTTTTAATAATTTGTTTTGTTTTTTATTTAACATTAAATTAACAAAAAAATATCCTAGTTACTTAAACTAACTTATTTATTAATTAACTAATCTAGCCTATTAAACTAACTATATTATTAATTAGTCTAACATAACTAACTGATATAATCATTTGTTTATTATCCTAAGTGGATTTATTCGGATGGGTGGTGGGCGAGATGTGGCTAAGGGATGAAAGGACAAGGGAATGAGTGGCGCAGATGCGGATGAAGGATGTACCATGGAGCGGAGGAGGCCTGATGCAATGGATGGATGGCACGTTGGGATAGGGCCCACTGGAAAAACCGCCTCATTCCGGACCCCTTCCCCCTCCCACCGTTAGAGGCAGAACGGTCGGGGGGGTCCAGAATTCAATCTCAATTGTAGATCTATGCGCCAACCTCTCAGTCGTTCAAATGCGCGCCTTCTTTATACCCGATTCTGGACCCCCCCTGTCGTTAAAGGTAGAACGGACAGGGGGATCCAGAAAATCTTGTGAACCATAGATCCCAGCACCAGCCTCTCAACCGTTCATTTATGCGTTGTCTTTACTCTGTGAGCGCAAAGTCATATTTGCTCCAAAACTTAGGATAAGTGCATTATGTGGATTTTGTGCACTGTTTCCCTTGCTTTTGTCTCCATGGGGTTAGGAAAAAACACTCAGCATCAACAACCATGAATTTTCTTTTCTTTTCTTTGAAAATAATTTGCAGAGATGAAATATTATTTGCAAGCCAATACCCAGAGTGAAAATTTTCTAGTCACCAGATGATACTATGAATTATAGGGTTATAACAGTGGCTCCACCTGGGGATGGTAGCTTCTTTCAGGAGGTGTCAAGAACCACAGACCTCTGAACATGTAGACCGATGCTTTATCCATTGGGCTGATCCCAAAACCTTATTCTGCAACTTGTACATGTTTTGATCTTGCAACTGAAACCAAATTAAAATTAACACTGTTGAAAAAGAGATGCTCAGAATGTTGAGCTTATTCACGCTCTCCTACCTACCCTATACTGCTGAAAATCATGCTAAATCAAATAATACAAAAATTCCAATGAAGCCAATCAAGTAGCTTCTGACACCAGTGGACTGCTTGACTGCTTGTTTGCACAGTCAAAAAGGCAGCCTGACCCTTTGCCCATAGATTCGAAACTGCAAAGTGTAATGGCCGTTGTTGAAAACATGATTGATCTTTACAACGGAGACCTCAACAATCTTGAAGAACAAAAGAAATGCCAGAGATAGATTGAGGCTCTACAGTGAAAAAATTCTCCATATAGATAGCTATAGGATCAAGGTAGAAATGACATGTTCCTTGATTTTTGGATTTTGCCAAGTAAGCGACATGCTCTGACACTGTATCTATGTTATTTTCCTCCTCATTCATTTCCAGACATGGCTGCAACTTTTCTGATGGGTTTTGAAATGATGCTTCTGTTGAACACAACCCTGTAGATGACTGTCTTATCATATCCCTATCATAACAACTTTTTATCTCATGGTTGGATGATGGAAAATGACTTTGACAACATAGGTCATCCAACCGATAAGCTATTGGATCCTGAAAAGACTAGCAAGACTGTTGCATTGATTCAAATGAAATTTCTTGTCTGTTTATGTATTCATCCTTCAACACTTGTTCAAGAGTCTCCTTCAAAATTTGAAATGAATTAAAGCACAATGGTACAGGGTTATTTTGGATTAACTCACAGTTTGTCTCAGGGTTTGAGCTTTCATTTGAAATTTGAAAATCAAAGTAGGTAAAGGGCTGCAACTCTGGATTTAGAACAACCTCCACATCCTTAATGGCATCTTCAACTGATTGATCAGAGAAATTTTTGTCTTCACTATTTACAACTGGCCTAGAGTTTCTTTTCAGAAATTGAGAAGATGAGAAACATAAGGGCAAAGATTTTTCCCTTACTCTGAAATTTGTTGTCTCTTCCTCATCGTTGTTATGACTGTTGTGCAAGGGATGATTGTCATATTTGAACTGTAGATGATCTTCTTCCTGCCAATGGCATGATGCTGATTTCTTTGAACAATCCACATCTATTTCAGCCTCATGCTCATCATCATATTGATCACACTTGGGTGGATTATCCAAGTAAGGAATGTCGTCAAACATGCACATCATATCAGCTGGTTGTTCCTCTACAAGTTGAGATGGATCTTCATCTTTGACTGTGTTTTGAATTGGATACATGAAAAAATCATTATCCAAACCATGGTACCAAGGATAAGAAACAAAATGTTTGGGAACAATGACCTTTTCTTTCTCTGAAATCAATGGAACATGAGGTCTTTGGACAACAAGCTCATCTTTCCTGTTGATCCTCTGCATCATCTCTTCCATGGCACTGGCCAAAATGTCCAGTTTAGCTTATGATGACTTCAGCTGCTCCTTTTCTTTGTTCTTTACCTTTGACATTTTGATCAACAAGTTGGCCTCCACATCAACTGCAATGTTCTTCATTTCTTCAAGAGTTGCAATGTTCCTTTCTCTTAACTGAAATGTCATCTCAGGATCGAAGGCATCTGGGTAATGAAAGTGAGCTGATCCTGGGGGTGGCCTTATATCAGCAGGTATTGCATGATATACCTTATTGAATCTGGCTGAAAACTGATGTATTGTCTCCCCTGGCTTTCTTTTCAAGTGGTCATACTCTTCTAGGATGAGGAAAACATTTCCCATGATCACCTGCCTATCTAAGACAACTTGCACAAACTGATGGAAATTGTTAATGCTTGCAGCTGGGAGATTTTTAAACCAGTTCTTGACTTTACCTCCCAATGATAGGGAAAACATTCTGATGCAGACATCATCATCTTCTACCTCATAAAGGTCAAGGAAATCCTCAAGGTTTTGAATATGTTTTTCAGCAGTAATATTGGCATCCTCTCCATCAAACCTCGACAGATTATTGGTGTAATTTGCAGGAAGGTCATGGAGGATAGGAGGAAAATCTAGGGGTTGTATCTATCTAGGATTTTGGCAAGTACAGAAGGTGAAGCAAGAGGCTTACAACCATCCAGAGCTTTAGCAAGAGTAGGAGATAAAGTAGGAGGCTTATGTCTCACTAGGACTTCTATAGGTGCACCTGGGATGTGCACAGGTGTATGAGTATGTACATAATCTACAATTGGGGATCTGATCTCTTGAGGCTTGTCAATCAATAGGTGGTCAATGTAATCTTTGGCAATAAAGTCTTGATCAGGCTTAGAATAAGACAAAACATAATTGTAGATAAAACCAAATATGTCTTGAATGCAATTTGAGCTTGAGTACCTGGTCTTTCTAGGCTGCTTGGCCATGCTTCAGGTTCTTCCTCCATTGGAGTCTTCGATTTGGCACTATCTAGAGATGATTTGGAGTCACTAGGTGAATGATCTCATCCTTGTTGTGTCTGGTCACTGTCCACCATCAGTGATCAGATCTGGAGCTTTGAACTATAATTTTCTCAAGGTTGTGGAGGCAGTCACAGAGGCAACATCAAAACCACTTCGAGTCTTGGATCTAGCCCTCCAAAACTTAGAGAGGGATCTCTCTGTATGATTTAGCTTGGTTTGGAATAGGATATTAGGCTAGTTATGAGGGGTCGGGGTTTTTGGTTTTTAAATGGTTGGTTTGGGACAACAAGGAGGGCCATTGGGCGAATTACAGAGTGATAACACCCTCTGTGGAAAAATTGAAGAGCTGTGCATGGATGTTGTCGGCTAGAAACTGGTTGTAGTCAAATTGAATTGTTGCCTTTTCTTCAGTGGAGAAAATGGATAGGAAACCTAGAATGGGTTTGTCTACCCATTAATCTGAATAATATCCTAGCAAGCTATATAAGGAAGAAATGATCTGGTTGCTTTTGACCGAGAAGATGGAAGAATGATATGGGGGATTATTTTTAGGAAACTGTGCGTCAGGGATGATTTTAGGGGCTAAATTTTTCTCATGAGCTAATTTTCCATGGTTTTTCCAAAAACGAGATTCGCTATTTTAAAAATGATTCGCCCAAATTCTATAGCATAAAATTATTTTACCTTAAAAATAGTCAAAATTTTATAAAAACTATATAAAATCCTTAGAAATTTTAATATTTTGACAAAAATATCGCCAATCATTTATAGTTGGCATATGAAGGATTATTAAGATTCACCAAGGTTTCTACATTTTAAAATAAATTTCCATCCTTAAAATCATCCCTGTTGTGCGTTTTGAGGTAGGAAGATTTCAAATATTTGAGCTCTCTAAGGGAAAGATAGTTTCTAGTACAACTTAGTCATAATTTCAATGGAGAAGGGGGAAAGAGGGTCGGTTCTAGGTATCTGCAGTATTTGGTTTATCGTTTCAGGGGTGATGGTGAACATAGTTTCACCAGATGAAGAGACAATGGCCCTTTGGCCGAGAAGGTAGTGATTTTGACACTTCAGGGCGAACTCGAGGAAATGGTATGTCTGGGGAAACATGTACAGTGGGAGATCAGACTCCCAGAGTCTGATCTCGCCGCTCTGGTCTAGAAAAATATCTTTGAGCCAGAAGTGTAATTCGAAGAAGTCGAATTCACATTTCAGCTCTGCAATTAAATAATCTTTATCGGCCAAGGGTATGCGATCCAGGTCGATGAGTGGGGGAAGGAAAGGATTTTCTTCTGTCTCTTTGGATTTGGATTTGGGCGCCATGATCGAACTAAGATATGCAAACATAAAATGATGTTAACTATGTTTACCAGGTTTAATGGTGTTTGTTGGCTGTGAGCTTGATGGTGGTTTTCTTGAGAATGGGAAATGGTGGCGTCGACTACGTCTGGATCGATGAAAAGTGAAATAATGACGAAAGAATGGAGTTAAATGGTTGAACGGGGTGTCCATTATGGAGCGGATGGTGAGTCGGAAGGGTAACGGTCATGGCCGACCACATTTATTGGCCAACGAGCATATCAGATGTGATGTGGATGATATTGAATGTCCAACGGGTAGATAGGATGGGATGTGCGACAGGTGAGTGGAGTGTGACGTGTAGGCAGGGTAATGGAGTGTGGCGGCAGAGTGCAGAGGTGGTATGGATGAGTAGTTTGGCAGTTTACTCGGAGGGGGGGGGTAGGCGATAAGCAGTAAGGATTGAGGGGGGTCCAAGTTAATAGGAAGTTGACATGTTATGAGGGGCCCGCGTTGGGAAATCCACCAACTCGGACCCNCCCCCCCCCCCCCACTGTTAAAGGAAAAAAGGTCGGGGAAGGGGGGGGTCCGATATTATCTGTTGATCGTAGATCTGAGCGCACTTTAATTGACTATTGAGATTAGTCCGCCTTTTAACACAAAGAACCCAAGTTGTCTTATCACTGCAGAAGTTAGGATAAAAACATTTTATGGGTTTTTGCAACTCCCCTTTCTTCATTTTGTCACCAAGGGGTTAAAAATACATCATTTTAACTCAAACCAAAAACATTTAATCGACTTTTAACAAGATTTTATTGAAACAAAACATACTAATCTATCTCCTAATCTAAGTACCTAACACATTAACCCAGATTAAACTGTTGGGTTAATAATTACTCTAACCTAAGACATTTGGCCAAGCTTAGACTGTTTAGCCAAATTTATTCACTAACCTATCTAATTAGGCTAAGATTAGACTATTTAGCCCAATTTATTCACTATCCTATGTGCAAAAATTTAAAGGGTTTAATCATGATTAGATAGTATGAATCAAACCAAATTTATTCCATGGGGTTTCATCCTTTTCTCTTTTTATACCCTCTTTTATTTTTTATATTTTTATTCTTTTTCTTTTCTTTTTGTTTGTTTTTCTTTTCTTTTTCTTTTTCTTTATGTAAATCATTTGCAGAATAAAATATTATTTACAACAAAAAATACAACTAGAGGAAGAGATTCTAGTCACCAGGTGATCCTGTGAAACATAGGGTTATAACAGTTTGAAAAAGACCTTTGAATAAAAAGGAGTTGGCAAGGAAGGAGGAAGATATTATCACTGCTAATGATAATATATGGTTAAGTGTTCACGAACCAAAGTTGAAGGTGGATTTGATAGCTTATGTGGAGAAACATGATTTTGTGTTTGATGCTATTTTAGATGAACGTGTCTCAAATGATGAAGTTTATCGAGTCACTGTGGAGCCAATTGTTCCAACCAGCTTTCAACAACAAAAGCCACATGCTTTGCATATGGTCAAACAATCGAAAACATGGGTTTTGCTTGTGCCTTAGTTTTTTTGAGATATATGGGGAAAACTATATGATCTGCTTGGTGATAGGAGGAAATTATGTATGAGGGAGGATGCCCGACAATAAGTTTGCATTGTTTGATTGCAAGAATTGAAGTCTCAGACATACAATGTGTAAAGGAGTATATTAAGAAAAGGATGGAGGGAGAAGACATAAACAAGAGCCCCTTGGCTGTAAAAGAGTGTATACGAGACCTGGATAATGACTGAATTCATATTCCATTTCGAGGAAGCAAGTTGACGGAAGTTCTTTGTGATTTCTGTGTAGGGAAATTGCGAACGATTATGATATCATGTGTTTCTCCTAATTTGGGTTCTTGTCAACAAATGTATTTTTTGCAGAAACTTGCTTCATTTTGTTCATTGGTCAAAGGACAGTCGTGTGCCTTTTTGATCGCCCTATGTTGAGATAATCTCACGATTGTATTACATCAGGTAAGTTTGATACTTTGAGAGATAGTACAAGATCTAAAGCCAAAGACAAAACTGGTAAGATATTATTGGAATACTTTTGCACGTCATGAGTTATCAGCAGCTTTGTGTGTTGTAATCATCAGAACTATGTGCCAACTATATTTGTTTGAAAATGATATGGAAGTAAAGTTGGAATACAATTAAAATGCATGGTGGTTGTGGAAACAAATCCAAAGAATAGGTTTATCTTCAATATTTGGTGGAGGAAACTCTACATTGGATCGCCAGTGTAAACCGATGCTCTGACATCATTCAACCAAAATAAGCATAAGATGCCACGAGGAGATTAACAGGGAGGTGTTGGAAAAGCAAGCCGTGCAACATCTCTTGCAGTTAAATTTGCAAATAGTGCACATCCTACACTTGTCGTGTCCATTGATCCTGCTTATTATCTGATTAACTCCTTTGATCAGAATTTAAGTGGAGGTGATTGGGTTGATGTTGAAGAGATAGATTCACTTTTGTTTACATTTGAGATAGATCTTGAGAAATCAAGAGAAAAATTTCATTCAATATCTCAGAAAAATGGTGGTAGTGGTGGACAATATGGGCCTTGGAGGTTTGACAGAAGAGATTTGCCTCAAGGTTGAAGACATTGGAAACAAACTGGGATGCATTTGAGAGACAACTAAAGCATTGAATCACTCTGAATTGAACATGCTGGAGCATAAAAGTTAACTGCAATGTCCACCGATGGCAGTGTCCATTACCTCTTTATATAGAATTTCAGTGAAGTTCATAATCTGAATTGGATCTGGTTCAATTGGAATCTTAGTCTGGATTATACAGAAATGAGTGCAAGATTAATGTTATTGTTATAGGAATTTAATAATGTTGAAAATGATTCTGGACATGAAACGAGGATAATAAAAACAAATCATTTTTGTTTAGTAATATATTAAGACGTTTCCTGGACGATTTGAGTTCAGTTATAAAATTTCTCAACTGAAAGAACGGTCGACCAAACAAGTTAAAAGAAGCAGTGCCCAACAAACTTAAGGAGGGGAATTTTCTGAAGGAGAAAATTTAGCGAAAATTTCTAGACAAAGAGAACTTTGGAAGAAAATTCAGAGAGAGGTATGCTTGGAGTGTTGTGAGAATTGCTTAATTTCATTTCGGAATTGACGAAATTTTTGGCAGCGGGGGGTCTTGTGAAGTAGCAATAAGGATAGAGAGAGGATGAGCTTGTTGGCTTTCATAAGGTGAATTTTTACTTGTTAATTTGTTGTATTGAAGCTTGATTTTATTTGGTGCTAATCAATTTCTATATGCAGGTTTTCTCCTTGTGATTCTCCATCATCGTTCCATTCCATTTCTGGCTCAGCTTTCTTTTTATTTTTCACGCTTGGTATCTCTATTGTAATATTGTTCTAGAGTGGCTAAAAACCATATACCTAGCCCTAGTCTACACAGAGACTTTTAGGTTTCAAAATTTTGAGGATTTGTATGGATAGGATTTTAAATGAAATCAAATTCTTTTTGCACTCTAAAATTGTCTCTCTGTTATTTTTTTTAAATTGTCAGTTTTCCTCATCTTCTTTTAATATAACATTGAAGAAAAAAAATAAAAATAAACAAACTTATGAATTTGTTTGTTTTGTAAAAAATCATGTA
Organism: Picea engelmannii; assembly: GCA_009831015.1. Lineage (NCBI taxonomy): Eukaryota > Viridiplantae > Streptophyta > Pinopsida > Pinales > Pinaceae > Picea > Picea engelmannii. Next base: position 252,974 of record ML795689.1, on the reverse strand, counting down.
TATAAGCTTTCATGATTAGCTTGTTTAATATGTATAAATTGTTTGCTTTCTTTTCTATTTTGTTTTTCTTGTTATTTATCACATGCTAACTTCTCAAAGGAATGTAAAAAATATTATATCATTTAAGCCTTCAACAAATATTTTGTTTAATAAACTCTTCTTTTAATCAAATCATTTTTTAAAAAACTAACATAGTTTTATTAACTTTCTCTAGATTTTGGTTATTTTTACTTTAGTTACCTTTTGCTAAAAATATAAAACATTATTTTGGTAACATTTTCTTTAGTTCTTTAAATACTTTTAGGATTCAATTTTTTTTATGTTAAATGTAAAAACACAAACACAAAGCATCAAAATCATAAATTACATAAAAATCAAATATTACTAAAAAGTAAAATTATAAGGCAAAGGAATTCATGCTTGGATTGTAGGTTAGAGGAAAATTGGCCTCGAGTTCAATGCACATTCTTGTTTGGGGCTTTAAGCCTAGGGTGATATTCTCATCTCTTCTCACCTAGCCCCACGGGAGGTTGAAATGTGATGTTGGGGACTCTCTAGTCCCTCGACGTCAACAACGTGGTTGATCAATATATTGATGATTTCATACATGTTGGGAGACTAGATGGGATGCGGTTTGATTATTTTTTTATAAATATCCCATTTACAATGTTGACGGTAGTTCTAAAACAAAAGGGTTTGAGTTGTCATCTTCCGAGGATTGGTCTGTTAGAAAAACAGGACCGTGGAGCAATAAAATAAAACAAATGCAGAAACAAAACACAGAAGACACACAATACAAGAGAGACACAGATTTACGTGGTTCACCCAGTGTGGGCTACGTCCACCAGAGAAATTGCGAGGTCCTTCCTTTATTATTATCCAGCAAATGAAGGGATACAACCTACAGCAAAACCCGCTGTAACTTCCTCTTCTTTCTCTCACAGTCTCCTCTCTCAGAATACAATATTCACCATCATTACATAGCCGCAATACATTTCCATCATAAAAGAGGGTTGCCTTCTAGGGAAAAAAACCCTAACATAATCTCTATCGTTAGATCTGCGACCTTATAATGAACAGTCCATATTTACAATGAAATTACATATACTTTTACAAGGAAATTTTTGCTTCGGGGGCTTCGCCCCCGAACCCCCATCGGGGGACGCTGCCCCCGAACCCCCGCTGGGGGCCTGCTTTCCCCCAGACCTCCCAGCCAGGGGGATGGAACCCCCGGACCCCGCAGAGGGGGTACCCCCCCTCTGCACTCCCCCGCGTGGAAGAGTGTACATACTTCTGGGGTGTAAATACTTCATGGGGTATAAACACGGCTAAAAGCAAAGACCTCAGAATCAGAAAGATAATCAGGCTCCACAACCAACATGGTCTTCATGCATATATGATTCAACAACCTGAGGATGATGTGATCACATATTTTTTCTTTCCATTCCATGATGATTTGTCGCAATACACTTAGGGTGATTTTCAATCATCCCTTGGGAGTTGTGATGCATATCCTTTTGGGGATGCAATTTTGTTCTATGAAAATTTCCAGCCACCTTCATCCTCAGATTCAGATGGGCACTAGGACGTGGCCTTCCCAGAGTAATCAAAGACTCATACTACAAAGTAACCATATTTTCATCTTGGAACCTTTTGTAGGGACTTGCAGATGATGAAGCAACATGTTTTGGGTGTTCGGAAAGATTCTTTCTCTAGACCTGAGCTTGTCCCCTACCTCATCTCTCCTTCTCAACGGAATCATGTGGTTTCATCTTGTTCTTGTTTATAACCCTTGGAGGAGTATAAGGGAATACACCCTCCACCAAGTTCATCTTATTTGTTAATTGATAAGTCATTTTTCAAAGGTTGCTAGGAGGAGTACAAGGGCGTACACCCTCCTAAATTTACCTTTCTAGGTATTGCATACTCTAGGAAGTAAATGGGATTACACCCCTAGAGTATTTGAAAACTAGCCTTTAAACCAAGACTCCATAACCCATCGGCAAGGAACTAATCTATTTTTGCATTGGAGAAATAAAATACTTGCATTAGAATGCATGATTTTACGAGATATTGAATTTGTCTAAATTGGAATCAATTATATGCTTTACTAGCTTGCTTGAGCCACTAGGGAATCTATATTAGCCAAGGATATATTTTTGATGTTACAAATTGAATGCTACAACCTTTAGGTATGTAGAAAACCTATTCGTTTACTCATAACTCACTTGCCAACCATTGAAATTACTTGTAAACTTGTACTCTTATTCTACTGCTTATTGCCTATCTTTTTGACAGTTTACTTGTCAATTTTCATGGTTGGAATTTTTTGTTGTAGAAAATGTTTTCTACAGCCATAAGGCTGCTCTAATATACTTCTGAAAACATCATCTAGTATCCCTAATTTACCGTCAAATCTTGTGCTAAAGTATTGGAAATTTATCTACTTGTTTAGTGCTTCATTGTCCAATAAGTATTTGATGCTTTTGATGGTTATTTTTGCAGTAACTAACATATTTCATTGCTGATATATACATTTTTTTACTGCTGCAATTTAGGATAGCAAGCTTCACTTGCTTGTCCCTTTGATATTTAGGCTTGTATCTCGATTATTTGTCTTGTCTCGAGCAGGTGTAACACTCTAGTGCAGGTACTCAAGTCTTTGGAAACCATCATCCATCCACAAGACTCATTTCCATTCTCTCATCCTTATTCCATCATTGACCTAAGGGATTCCTCTCATTTTCTCTCCATCCTCTGTCTCAATCCCCCTAGGGTCACCGGGATTTCCACCTTGAAGTGATCGCATCATCTATAAAGAGAGGGGAGTACCTATCTGAGGTGACAGTGGGTATTTATTCCCATAGTTGTCCCACATTTGTGGATTGGGTCGGGCTTTTCCCAACCTACAATCCATGTGATAACATAACCAATTCCATAACTCTTCTCAATCTTGTAAGGACCAAGCCATAGACTATCAAACTTCTTATGCATACCTAACTTCTCTTTCCTCTTGTCCCACATAAGTACAAGGTAAACATCTTCAAAGTCCCTTTGTTTTTCCTTGTGATCAAAAGTTCCCTTAATTTTGTCTTGATTCCTTGCCATTTCAACAAAAGCATGTCTCCTAGACTCATCTAACTCTATGAGTTGATCAATTATCCCTTGTAATGCCTCCTTATTAGCTATAAATTGTTGTGCAAACTAAAGGACAAGAATTTGGAGGTTGATAAGTAACTTTGCTTCCAATCCATATACTAACTCGAACGTGATTTTTCCTACAGAAGTCTTAGTTGTGGTATGATATGCCCATAATGCATACTTAATCTTACTATCTGCACCTTCCTTATCTTCACCAACAATCTTCTTCACAATATTCATCAAATTCTTGTTTCTAGATTCTTTGATTTCGTTCCCTTAGGGATAGTTGTTAGATGAATGGGATAAAACAATTTTTTACTTGAAACAACAATTTGTCAAGGCCAAAGAGCTAAAAGCCTTTGCATTATTAGTTATGATGTTAGCAGAAGCACCAAACCTTGTGATTATTCTATCCTCGAGGAAATTCATTACAACTTCCTCGATTTCCTGTTTCATTGGTATGGCTTCTACTCACCTAGTGAAATAGTCTATAGCAGTCAAGACCCAATGATATCCATTGCTAGAGTTATCCTTAAATTCACCAATGAAGTCTAAATCCCATTTTTGAAAAGGTGCCTCAACGACAATCGGTTTCAAAGGAAAATCAAGCAATCGTTGTTTTCCTAAGAATAATTGACATAGTTTGTTAGGGACCGAACCTCCCTAACCCCTCACGTAGGTAGAATAATATAATTCCATGTAATAAAGGTGTAACGTACCCAACCACCCACAGGTTGGGCTATGCCACTTAAATAGGCTACAACACACCCAACCACCAGCAGGTGGGGCACGCTGCAGTCCCAAGACTTAGTTCTCTAAATGGATCTCAAATTCTAACAACATTTAAACCGAAAACAAGCATGAAAGAACCACATGCATTAATCAAGATTCAAGCGACAACATAAAAGAGATAAACAAAGTGACATGCACAACAAATAGCTAGCAGACAGGCACATTGAAAATACATATCTCAGAGATAATTAAATACACAGCAGAAATAAACATTACACATAAAACACAGAGAGCACTTATCTTTGCAAGTAAATGTTCACCAACTAGCTGCAGACCAAGGATGTTCCTCCCAACCATAGACATTGTTGTTCATTTACTCTCAACAGCAGGTCACCCCCGATCCAGGGCTATGAATCCACAAGGATGGGTCCTAGGCCAAGTCTAAACACACAACAGTTGGTTAAGTAGCTCTCAGGTTTCCCAACCTCGCATAAAATCCTAATTTCCATCTCTCTTTCCCCCTCAACCTACACAACCCCAAGAAATGAACACCTTTCTCTCCCATGCAGTCCCTGAGGCTGTTCCATTTCTCTCTAAGGCTCCAGTGCTACTGGTCGGGAAGTATCCCTACTGGAAACTCTAAGGACTCTCAGTTGTGGACAGTTCCATCTGAACTGCCATCAAGCTCATGCACATAGGCATCCATTCCCTATTGGAATGATTAGTAAATCATTACATACATTCAACGACGACTCTCCTCTTCCTGCCATTTGTTTCCATGTTCATCCCCAGAGCACACGAACTAGCAATAGTGAGTGAAGAGGAAGAAGAACAAGAGAACAAGGGGAATAAGATGAACCAGGGGAAGAACGATCCCCTAACTTCACCCCAAGCCACCCTCACACAACCATTCATATCCATGCTCAAACCAAGAGCATATAAATGCAGCAAGAGTGAGGCTCCCAAAAATGAAGAGTGGAAAAGGTGTAATAATGAATGAAATAAGAACAAGTGAACCCCCACCCAAACCAAATATGGGTTTATATAATTACTTGGAAATCAAGAACCACATGGCCTCCCCCAAAAAGCTCATGTAACCCCTTTTCTCCATAAAATCAATTATGGGTAAATAAAATAATAAAAAGAGACTTAGCCCCTCAAGCCCCCTCTCTTGTGGAATCATAGCTCCCTTTCTCTTTTTTCCTTGTTCGTCTTGTAGCCAACGATGTATTTTTATTAATATATATGAAGTATTACATTTCCCAAGCATTCTGGCCCCTTTTTTACTTTACCGGCACACCAGCCTAAGTCTCAATTACATAATACATTATAGTTCATAAGGGTTAAAACTGGGATGTTACATCCCCCTCCCCTTTGGCACTGTCCTCAGTGCACAAGACCATTCTAATGCTATTAGCATTATAAATCGAGGCCCTCTGACCTTAATCCATAGAGGAAATCCAACCCAATCTTATATACATAGGCACTCTAGCCTAAAATTAAACATGTATGCATAGGCATTCCAACCCAAAACATGTATAATGATATTCAGAATTTATATTTCTGGCAACAGTTCCAACCAACAAGCTCTCCTTCCCTCTCATCCCTGCACAACCCAAATAAATGAACCCCTTTCTCTGCCATGCAGTCCCTCGAGCTGTTCCACTTCTCTCTAGGGCTTCAGTGCACTCGGCTAGGAAGTTTCAGAGTTGTGGCTTCCAGAACTCCAGCTGCAACAAGTCCATTGGACTTTCTTTATTCTATGCTCTTGTCATTCAATTCCTCTAGTATCACCTTTTTTTCTCTCATAGTCTGGTACTTTTCTAGATATTCATCATTCATCGTTTTCCTACAACATTTCAAATCAGCAAGCATATCAATTCAAAATTTGTGCATAAAATTTTCATTTTTGTTCATAATCTAATAGTAAATTTTCATGATCTAGTATACTACTTATCTGTGTGGTTCATGGTTTTGCATCCATATGGTTGTCTCATTAACTTGGCTCACTTTTTTCCCTGAAATATCCATTGTGTGCATGACCCCAATCAAGAGCTATCAAAGTCTCCTCTTCCTTGTGGTCACTCACCTTCCAGGCCCAGGCTCAGGCATCCCCTTCTCTACTATACAGTCCCTCAGGCAATCCATCTTACCTAACCAAGGCTTTCTTGCACAAGAAGATTTCTAGCGACTTTAGCAAGTCTTACAGCCGAGGTGACTCTCTGGCATGTGTTACCACAACACAACATATTCTAGGCGATCATGGATTACCATAGGGTCCTCATGTCCCAACAATAGCCTTTTCTATGCTTTCCATCTTTCATATTCAACATCTCATCTCTATTATACACATGCAGTCATCATAATATATCATTATAACAATTTCAAATCATAAATGTCAAATCTGTTTTATACAGGAAAACAAAATTTTCCAAGCATGAGCTTTCTGCTCATAATGGTTAGCTCTGTAGTTGTATATATCAATATTCCTTATAGGCTTACATCCCTGCCATATCCAAGACCATTCTACCTGCAATTTCTTCAATTTACATTCAGCCAAAACAATTCGTCAGTAATTATCAAATCATAATTCTCAAAATTGTTTTATATAAGAAAAATAAAACTTCTAGACATGAGCTTCTGCTCATAACAATTTGGCTCTTGCAGCAATAGGAATTGGTCTTCTTTATGGGATTACAAAAATTCCATATCCAAGACCCTTTCCTCCTGCAATTTCAACATTCCTCAGCCAAACAAAATGTCAATATCTCATGTACAAGTTATATATATATATATATTCATATATATATATATATATATATATATATATATATATATATATATATANNNATGGCAATGATTCAAAACAAAATCACAAAGTGTTCTCAGAATTGTTTACAACTACAATTCAATTACTTCTATTAATCCAACTATCAATTGGAATGAACTCATTACATACACATGTATTATCAATCACACAGAATTTTCATAATGCAACAGTTAATAAGATAACCATCAACGTGCCAATACCCATGGCCACATCTACACAATGCATCCATGCATTAACTACATAATACCACATAACTATGTCATGCATTCCACCATGATGAGTTGGAAGGTCTGGACAATGACTCAACACATCATCCACACACTTCCTACTGCTTGCCTAACTATTTGGTTACCTTCCTTTTTCCACCCAAACACAACACCAAGAATATAATCCTTAAGTGCTCTTCAGTGTTGGCAAAGAGGTTGCAATCCAAACATCAGATATACAGTATATACCATTGAGCACTCACATAGCGCTATATCCCTTCCATATCCAACCATATTATGGTATCACACATGACTAGATGTATGGATACTCATTGTTATAGAAGGAGCATGTCTCCTGAATTAACCCAGTTATGATCCCATAACCAATCATAACATAATATCAAACTAATGTTTTATCTAAATGCATTCTAGAATCAACAACACTTGCATACTCTAGGCCTTCGTCCATTACATATCAATTTAAATACTAAAAATTAACTGAGGGAATTCTTACCTTAATCCCCTTCAACATGTATGCATCAACAACAACTAACTGCATACCTTCCTAGTTGTTATCAACCTATGTGTTGCTATCTGACCAATTGATATTTGTATAAGCTCACAAAATTCCTCCTTCATCATTTTGATCACCATTTTTTCCACCCTCTGGGTCTTCACCTAGATGGAAATCACAAGCAACAACAACATCCACATCTTTAACCCTGCTATATCAGTTTTCCTGAATACATAATCCATCATTAGTCATACTCAAATATTATTTCATAATAATAGACTATTCTAAGTTCACAAGAATGTTATATGCATATCCAAGCATGTACATATGCAAAATTACACATTCATATGCATCAAGCATTTACTGTCAGCATGCCTACTAATGCATATGCATTTTAACTTCATTGTATGCCTCATGCACTCTAGTGAATTTATGTTTTAATTCACTTATTTATTTATCTATTTATGTTGTAGTTGGTTGTCCTTGAATTCCTTCAGATCCTTGTTGCCTTGTGTGCTCCCATTCTGTTCATCTGCACTATGGTTCGCTAGGTCGAAACACTTTTCCATCCATGATCCACTTGGCCATTATTTCCCACTAAGTACCATTCCCCAATGGAAAGCCATTTTCATTCAGTGCCACTTTTCAAGTGACAGAGCATTCCAATTTCTCTACATTGGCATCCTTATTCCACTGTGAACTTTGATATCAGAAGTGGATTTATTTCACTAAGTACTTTTAGACAAGTAGATAAGTCATATCTAACAAATCCTTCCCTAGAACTCCTATGCTTGACACATAGAGATTATTCACACACCACCTCTTAAGCTCTTTGTTTTCTTCCACATCAAGCTTGCAACTGTCTACACATCTCTACCTTCAAGGCTATAGAGCCTTACTTTTCCTTTCTATGCCTATTAATGACATTATTCACCTACTAGCTCCATGTCCCATGCGAGGATTCTTTCTTTTGTAGTACCTTATCCAACTTCTGTAAGATTTGTCATGCTTCCATGACTCTAATATCTAATCTTGTTCTTGAATTGACCTGATTATACCTCTAATCCTGCCAAACATGCAAGCAATCATCTGGTTAGAATTATACATATCATACAAAAATTGTCAATTAAAATTACAGGTACCTTTTCTATTTAATTTATGAAGAAAATTATATCAATTATAACAGTGATCCAAAAATAGAATGATTCCAGGTCATTCTCCTCTAAATCAACTTTCCAACGACTGAAATCTCACCCCAATTAGATATCAAAGTTGAAAGTTAGGGCTCCCTAAAAACCACTTTCATCCCCCTGAGTTGATGCAAAAAATCGAAAACTGCAAAGGCGCTTCCTTCAAACCAAGTTCCATGTGACCACGGCTCGAAACCGTAGGATTAAACACCCTTTAGCACCGCGTTCTATGTTTTTCTACACAAGATCTTGCGCGAACACCAAGTCTGAGAGTTGGTTTACCTCCAGGCCCTTTTTACCTTAGCATGAGACCAGCGATGGGACCAAGTCCTATGGACTTCGACCTTCGACTGTTTTCCATTGTAAATTTTTGTTTTCCCCCGAAGTTGCACTTCGTCGAAGCCTTTAATAACTGCACTAGAAAAAATGGATGATCGATATTTAATCTCCTATCGAATGGACGGTCCTACCCTCATCTGGAGGCTTCAATGAGATCAATGGATACGACTTAATCAAGCGTTGAGATGAACGATGCTCAATCAATTCGAAAATTTAGCACTCCAGGGTATTTCCATTCCTGAGTCTTCCACTTCCTTGGAGTGACAATCCTCCGAAGTACTTACCTCTGCTCCCTCTGTTGGATCCAACGATCATAAGAATTCCTAGAGGGTCTTAGATCAACGGACCACATGAATTTTCTACTCCGAGACTCTGAGACATTTCAAATATCGAGTCACTCAACTTCCCGGAGTGATATCTATCGAAGTGCTTACGCCATCCTTCCACGGCTTGATCTAAAGATTGAGAAAGGTCCTGAAGGGATCTTAGATCGATGGTCTGCATGCCTTCACAACTTCAGGCTTCGACACATTTCACTGGTAGAAACCTGGAAACCACCATAGTACCAAGTCTCTAGACTATGAGATCTATTGTCGTGTGTCTTCTAGAATCAACGATCGATATGTACCCCAGCCTTCGAGAGTTCTCGACCCAACGCAAACTGCCACATCTTTTTCCTCTGGAGTGCCTAGTCTCCAGACTGCACGATATGTCGCCAGGTGGCAAACTATTAAAAGTAGACACATGGCCCAATCAGGCGGGTGACACATGTCACATTCTAACTGACATTTCAATCTTCCACAGGTTCAAAACTCACTAGCACGTGGCACACATCCCATGTGATCATGTCATCCTAGGTGACGTCAGCGAGCTATGTCACTTCGGAATTTCAGGCTTTGAAAGATTTTATTCTTTCATTCCTTAGGTCTCCCGAACTTTGAATTTCTGAACTACTTAACCTTCTGGGGTCCACATCACCTCTAGTTGACGTCATCATACGCCACCACTTCATCTCTTTGGGATTTATAACTTCAAGCTTCGAGAGTTTCCACCACTAGCACACTCTAATTCTCCCGAACTTTGAATTCCCAAACTGGGCAATTCTATCGACATGTGTCTCCCTTTACCGACGATCTAGATTAACTTCGGAAATCGGGGCTTCAGAATATTTCACCTTAGTAAACTTGGTTCCTCCCTATTGGCCCTTGGTCAGGTATTAAGGAATAAAGCGAAGATTAAAGAAGAAGAAAGACAAAGTATGAAGTGCACAGAAGGCACAGAAACCGAGGAAGGGTTGAAGTGGTTAAAGAAGCATAAAAGAAGGAACAAAGTAAGGGAAAGCAAGTCGTTGAAAGAGAAGACCAAGGAAGACAAAGCAACAAAGAGGATAGATCATGGACAAGTCAACAAGCGGAAGAAGACACTAATGGGTGCTTTGGAGCACCTCGCGGACAAGAAGGAAGAATAGGTCGATGAAGTCCTTAAAATGAGGGTTATGTGGACCTAGGGTTTTGGCACCTAGGGTTTGGCACCTGGACTTCGGCCTAGGGTTTCTAAGAGTCATGGAATGATAAATAGAGGTCTAGAAGAGTTGAGAGATGTTATAACCCTATGATTCATAAGATCAACTGGTGACTGGAAAAGTTTCACTCTTGGTGTGATTTGGTTGTAAATAATATTTTATTTTTGCAAATTATTTCCAAAAAAAAAGAAAAAAGAAATAAAAGAAAAACAAAAGAAAATGAAAGAAAAATAAAGAAAGAAAGAAAAGAGGGAATAAAATAAAAAAGGATAAGGCCCCATGCAATAATAATGACTTGATCCATATAGTTTAATCATGGTCTAGTCTTTTTAAATTTATGTTGGTAGGATTAGTGAATAAAGCTTGGATAAACTGTTTAATCTTAGCCAAGTAGATAGGCTAGGTAGTGAATAAATTTGACCAAACTGTTTAATATTGGTCAAATAGCCTTGGTATAGAGTAATTTTTAGCCCAACAATCTAATCTGGGTTAAATGTGTTAGGTAAATAGGTTAGAACATAGGTTAGTTGGCTTTCCTTCAATAAAACAAGCATGTTGTTAGATGAAATTCTTTTTTTGATGTTAGAAGGTTGTGTTCTAACCCCCTTGGTGGAAAAAAATGAAAAGAAATAGCGCAAAAAACCCACAAAATGCCACTATCCTAAGTTTCAATAGTGAAATGTGTTGCGCGCTCCGTGATTAAAGGGTGCGCTGAGATCAACGGCTGAGAAAACAACGCTTAGATATACGACCGACAAGAGATTTAAGACCCCCCCCCCGACCGTTCTATCCTTAATGGTGGGGGGGGGTCCGATATGGTGGTTTTTCCCGACAGGCCCCATCCTAACGTGGCACAAATATGTTACATCGGACCCCCCTTTCTCTAAACCAATTACCGCCTACCTCCCCTTTCGACATACTGCCATACCAACCTTGCTATATAGTTGTTGCCTCATGACATCACACTCCACTACCCTTCCTTCTCGTGATGTCACACTCCACTACCCCCTCTTACAAGTCTTGTCTCATCACTTCACCAACATATCTCTCCCCACTTACCCGTCACACGTCAGGTCCCGTTTCACCTACCCTCCAATCACCACCTTCCACATCATCCTGGCACACCTGTCACCCGTCCTTTTACTTTCCACCTCATACCCAAGTTATCTGTTGGCCAATTAAAACAGACTAACATATCCATTAGTTTGTTGACCTGTCCCCCATGCCCAATGGATACCCATCCGCCCAAATTTAATCCCATTTCCACCATTATCACACTGTTCACATTTTCCACATACCAGAAGCTCATTTCACCCCCCTTTTTTAGCCAGTAACCGAGATAAATCCAATCACCTGCTAATGTTTTTTGTTTCAGTTTGTAGGTACCAGTTGAATTGATGGTGCCAAACCTAAGAAATCAGAGGTCGAGGAAAATCCATTCCTCCCGCCTCCTGTCGATCTTGACCGGATCCCGCTAGCTGATAAAGACTACCTGATCTCAGAGACTAGATGTGAATTCGATTTTTCCTAATTTCATTCATGGTTCAAGGACACCTTCCTAGATCAAAGTGACGAGATTAGACTCTGGGATTCCAATCTCCCACTGTATTTTTTTCCCCAAATTCACCATTTTCCCAAGTTCGCCCTCAAATGCCAGGCGCATTATCTCCCCGATCAGAGAGCTATTGTTTCATCGTCTGGAGATACCCTTTTCACTACCACACCCAAGGCCATTGACCAAATGATGAAAATCCCTAGAGCCGAATCCCCTTCTAGTTTCACCGTTGAAGTTCTAACTGAAATGTACCAGAATCTGTCTTTTCCCCAGAGAGCGCATATTTTCGAGTTTTTCCTCCCACAAAATGCCTAATTCCCCAAGAAAAATCCCCCCTACCATTCTTCCATGTTTTCAAAAATAGGTAACCAAGTCATTTCATCCTTGTGTTGTCTAATCGGATATTATTCAGACGAATGGGTGGACGAGCCAATCCTAGGTTTCTTGTCCATTTTTTTTGCCAAAGAGAAAGCCACCACTCATTTCGACTACAACAGTTTTCTAGCTGAGAACATGCATGAAAAACTTTTCAGATTTCCCACAGAGGGCATGTTCCAATGTTCTTCAATACTGGCTTACATGTTTGTGTTCTTTCAAGCAGATAAGTTCTTATTTCCCATGTCGAAACTGGACCAGGACGACAAACCACACATTGTCACCTCTTGGACTTCATTACTAAGGAAAAACCCCACAGAGTTTAATTTCAAGAAATTCATCGAGCAATTGTACCACCTAGTGGTAAGCATGCTCAGTGGTAGACAAGAACCGAGGATAAATGAGGAGATTCAAATAATTTTACACCTCTCAGACCTCGCTAAGACTGGAGACTGGTATCTGTATTAGAATCACATGGAAATCAAAATTTATGGATGTGAGTTGGCTCCTTATAAGCTTCCTAGATATGTACCTATTAGGATATTCACCTTGGAATACATCAAGAAAATGATCAATTCAGACGACATACACTTTGTGGCTTTCAAGAAGAAACAACATTTGAGGATTAAAGGGAAAATAAGATCTTTTATCTGTAACAGTCGAGCTGTTGGGGAAGAGGTAAACAAGATACTAAAGGAAATGAAGTTTGGCATCAGTTTCCCTTGGCACTATGATCCATGTGGGATCATTGCAGAAATGAGATTGAGGAATAAAAGTTCCCCAAATGCTCATGTGCCCAAACCAGAGATCGATAAATTTATGAATCAAACGGAGTGGGAGGTGAACACTCTGAAAGACACTGAACAACAATCTCCTCCAACCATTTTTGCACAGACCACTACTCCACAAATACCAAAGGAGAAAAGGCCCATAAAGGATGCCTCTCCTTCAATTACTGAAGTCTCAGCAGAGGAATTCCAGGTTTACAATAAAAATCCCAAGACCAGTCATGCAACTGACAGGTCAGGAGATGAAGAGACCCAGTCAACCACAGTAGTCGAGGGGGTACACTCACCATTGTTCTCAAGCAGCGAGCAGAGGATGTCCACTTCTTCTTCAAAGAGGCGGACATATATCACTTTGACACGAGATTTCATTGGTGACTACTACAAGTTTTCTATGCGCGAAACTTCTATTTTCTTAGACTTTCACGTGTTATTGATCTCGTTCTTGACAGATCTTGAGTAAAAGGCCTTGGATCATCTTCTGCCTAATTCACTTTCTATCTTTTCCTTTTCTTTGACTCCATAGAAGGCACTGGTTATTGATTAAATTCTCTTGTTTTTTACATTTTAAATGAATTTTAATATCAAACAACGAACACTTTGTATCTTAAGCATATTAGAGTATGAATATAGGTCATTTTCATCATGTTTTAGGCACATTACAACAATGTCAGTTTCCGTTCATTGAAATCATTAAAAGTACTCAAAAATACATTAAAAACAACCTTTAAATTCCTAAAAATTGTCATAATTAGCTACTGTATTTGCAATTTAAAAAGCATGTTTTAATCATTACAATTGCATTGGCTTGCTAGCCCAACATCATATTAATTTTCTGCATCAGTTTTTTTGCCATTTTCAGCTACAAACCAAAAATTACAGCTTGCTATAAATTTTGTTTTGTTACTTTATCGATGCTCTTTTTAAAAGAATGATTGAACTAGGTTTTGTCCCTTCAATCATAAATAAAAATTGCATCATTTTCCATGCATTTTTTAGTCCCTAAATCATCTATTACTCCCAATTTTTTGCATTTTGTGTGCAGATTTGTTTAGGGAGGCAAGTTGTGATTTTGATTTAAGTTTCACTAATCATTTGTTCGGTTCCAAGTTGTACTATCTCCAATTACCTTGGAACCGGACAATTTCAAGTGATAACAGTGCCCACAAAGGTCCCATTCCAAGATGGGGCTTCATTCAACATGGCAAACCATATAAAAATATAGAAACCTTTTGATGCTATTATGACCTCAAGCTACTAACTAAATGCTAGGAATGAAAGGTGAGGCTTGACTTGAGTGTCAAGAGGAGAAGAGAGAGGAAAGGAAGAAAGGTTGGCATGAGAATCCAAGAGAAAGGCAAGTAGAGGCTGATCTGCACTGAGAAGGGTAGGTGAGGAGAGGAAGTGGAGCTTCCCTATGTGGAGAAAGGGAGAGAAATGTCATAAGGAGAGGATGAGGGAAGGAAGAATGATTAAAAAGGGCATTGGACACTGGAGGATATTATTATTGGATGCATGAAACATCACCCATCTAATGAGAAGTGTTACCTCCCAGTTGCACCAGGAAGGACTTCCGATGATTCACAAAGATTGAAGAAGGCACTTGTTCAAATTCAAAGTCCAGAAGTCCTGCCTAGCACCACTGTCCCTTCATTTATTTTTCTTCTTCTTATTCTTCTATGCATGTTCCATACCCCCATGGGGGGAATTGTATAAAATTACCTAGCATGAAGTCTCTTTTATGTAAAATACTCATCTCCCTAAGACTTGGTTTTTAGTCCATACTATAGAGTGTTTCTTTTCACTTGGTCCATTATACCTCGCTTCGATGACTTATAATGTTCTAAGTTTTCACTCATTTCCTCCAAAGATGGAGTGTGTCCTAATGTCTTTGCGTAGTGTGTTCTATCTGAGTCTAGTTTCAAATGTATAATACCATGCTAGTCATTAGTCGAGAGTCTTATGGACATGCATTAGGTCCTTCTTGGATTTTTTTAACGTAAAATGTTTTACCTTGTAATTTCATGTAATTTTTTAATAAGTGGTACTAGGAAGTGTTAAACACCTAGGGGAGTATTAAATAACTCATAACTCAGAATACCCCCTTTACCCTAGAACCCCATTTATTTTACTCATAAAAATCAATTATTTCCTCAAAAGGTGATTTAATTCACTTCCTATTTTTAAGGAAGCATGTCGGGGACATGTTTTTTACTTGTCCTCACTTCACTCTACCTCACTGGTGGTTAGTGGCAGTGAATGCAAAGTTAGGATGAGTTAGTGGCGAGTTTACTTGAGTGGGTGGAGATCTCAAGGAGAGGTGTGCCCTCTCCCTTGAGAGGTGGTGCACTCTCCTTGAGGGCACCAATCCCAAGGAGAGGCACACCTACTCTCTTGAGAGGTGGTGCCCTCTCTCTCACTCTACTCTTGAATTGTAGTGCACTTACCTTCAGGCACTGGAGAGGTGGCACTCATCTGTCCTCCCATTTGGCTCACCTCACATTGGGATTTGTGCCCCTCTCCTTAGGAAACACACCCCCTTTTTTTATTTAATCTAGCATCCTCCTCATTTAGTTAATGAGAGTTTGGGCTAGTTTGTGGATTGTATTGCTATTGTAATATTATTTGGAATAAAAGAAAGACTTTGGAGGTCGAGTCGGTGTTGTGTACCTTTTGTGTGGATGCTTGATGTTTAGTGCTTAACATATGAGGTAATCATAGGCTTAATATTTGCATGCATTTTCGTTACTTTGTCCTTTGAAGGAGTTTTATCACTCGGTAGGGTAGGATCTTTAAAGCTAAGTAACCTCTAAGATATTATTGTTTTCGTACACTAGCAATTTAAGATTTGTATGTATTTTAGGTTCATTAACATACTCTCTGAGTTTCTTGTGTAGGGATTGTTATCCCCTAGCCTAGGGATAACTAAGGAGATCATGTATCGAGGCCCAGAGATCCTAGACATGGAGTAACAAGAGCCAGACGAATTGGACACGGCCCTGGAGGGCCCCTCTTTTCATCAGTGCAGTCCACTTATCACTAGCAGTAGTATCCATCCCACCATCCTAGTCTTGGAGTAACGGTGGGTCTTACTCCATGAGGTAATGAGTCTGGGTATCATAGTATGTATCACTCTGATTTTTTAAGCAATTGAATATTTTGTATTGAATCCTTCTTTATTTCATGAATTTTTCTTGGAAATTACGCTCTTTGCCTCGTTCATACTTGGAGGGGTGACAGGGTGCCCTAGTAAGTTGATTTCCCTTTAGGATTGGTTGTTGTTGGGTGGGTCTGTGAAAGGTCATCGTCTGTTCCCTCCATACTTACCATTTTCCATATTTATTCCTTTAATCTCCCCTATCCTTGTTTGGGAATTGGGATTGGCTACACTAGGAAGGGTTGTACCTTACCTAGTGGGAAGAAGGGGATAAAGGCCCATAGGGTAAAATTAGTTGGCAAGAGTTAAAATCCAATGCTGAAACCTTCGAGATGCTTCACCCAGGGATCCCCCAGAAAGTAGTGAAAAACTTCTCTATAAGAAAAGGTGACCCATAAGATAACAAAAAAAATCAAGGTATTAGTTGATGGATAGGGGGTCTCATCACGAGCTGGCCTATTATGACCATGGGCATGCGGTATGAAACTACCATCTATTTGGTCACCAAACCAAGGTAGTGGCTCTTGGTGGCATAGCCAAGAGAAAGGGGGTCTCATCATGAGCCAACCTTCTCTTTTACGTGAAATGTTTGTGGAAACACTGTAACCTCTGGTCATCAAGCTAGGACATTGGCTCTCAACTATTCCCTTAAAGAACAAGAGAATAATATCAAAATAAATAAATCCAAGAGTAAAAGGCAATGAATGTGCTAGGAAACAATTGCATTCATGACAAGGTGCAGCTCGCCCTCTACAAAGCCACCCATAGGTAAGGCTTTACATTTCCCTGTTATTACATGCACCCCATGCCCAAACATCTACCCATGCCACCTCATACACATACATGACCTGGATTAGACCCCACCTAGGAAACATCCCGAACTTAAGAGAGGTTGGCTCAATAGGACACCCTCATACCTTCTCCAAACCTATGTTTTCAAATTTCATAACGTCTTTGCGCATTTGTCTGGGTTAAGGGGGGTTTGATGCACATGTTTGGGTAATTTATTTATTGGATATGATTTACATGCTATGATCCCTGTGACTTATGAACACTAAGAAGGCGTACTTGTTGTTGTTGCAGGACCTTGCTCGGTGAAAAGGTACACATGAGGGAATGATTAGCTTGAAACTTAAGGGGGGCTTAAAGCCCACATATGGATGTTGAAACCCTAACCAAGGGTAAGAAGAAATTGAAGACTTGCACCAAGAGAAAGAAGGACATTGCCTTTGGAGGCACCCTGGAAGACCTAGACCCAGGGGACCTTTCTCTTCCCACATGGAAATTATCCCTTGAGGGCCCTGGACGTCACCATCATAGCCCTAAACGTCACCTAGATCTAGGGTTTAATTTTTGGAGGCATTTATGAGCCTAGTGGCACATGTGGGCATCATTTGGGGATTCTGGAGGCCAAGCACCCCACTTTTCCAGCCCAACGTTTCACTTATGGGGCTCAACGTCACCCTAGAGGGGCATGACGTCACCATTGGAGGTGTTTCTAGATGCAAATTAATTTTATTTATGTTAAAACTGAATTTTGTTGTAAATTGGCCAAGTCGGCCTTGTTTTTTAACCTGAAAATTAATTAAAGTTCAAAATTTTGTATAAATAAACATAAAGTACTCTCATTTTTACAGAATAGCTTGTCCTTGGAGACAAGAGGTCTGGAATTTGTGCCCTATTAGGGTTATTGGCTGAAATTGTGAGGCACCATTCTTGTTTAAGGCTGAATTTTGTAAGTTGGATCAATTTTGGAAGTTTTATAGTGACCTTGCATGGTATTCTCATGATTATTCTTGGTGCAAGTAAGTGAAATATGCATTTAGTCATCTATTGAATGGTTTATTGTATGGTTTTACTTGCTCATACAATATTGTGAAATTACATGGTGTATTTAATGCTTGAAGTAAGAAAGTTAAGTTCTACTTACTTACTTTTTATTTTCCAAGCTTTTCATTAATTGATCTAGTAACTAGTGAAACCCTAGAGCCCTAAATTGCTAGCACTCTAAGGGTTTGGACTTAGTTATTGTTGCATAAGTTTTTACTCCATAAGAAGGCTAAGGAAAGCAAGGCGCTAGGGCCTAGAATTTCCTACACCCTAGCATATTGTCTCTTGAGGTCAAAGCCTAGGAGGACTTAAGTTACTACTTCTCCTGGGTCTTTTCACTCTTAGACTTTTGTGCATCATCATCATTGATTTGCAACCTTAGAAGAAGTCGTCCACCTTGAATCCATTACCCTTGAAGGAACTAGTCCTCCTCTCTTACCTCTTGAAAAGACTCAACTCAAACTCCTTCACTTCATACTCAAACTCTTTCACTTTATACTCTACCAATTTGCTAACCTATTCTAGAAATACTAACAACTAATTTCTTGTTGTCATAATCACTGCTACAACTATCATTTTGCAACTTATATTATCCTACTAACCATCTAAGTCATCTCACAATTTGTATAAGGCAAGGTACTATCAATAAGTGTTAAAGTGTATAATTAATTGCCTTTTTAGAGTACAAATTCTGAAGGTGTTATCGTTTTCATAGTCGTTGTTATAGCCATTGTTGCAGCCCTTAACAGCCCTAAAATCATCCATAAAACCATTCGACATTTGTACTAATAAAACCATAATCATTGGATATTGAAGTAGTGTCTTATTGCTCTATTATAGTACTTTTCTGAAGTGGTTTTATTGTTGTCATCATCATTAATTAATGTTGTTTGGACAACCATTTAAGTCATTCACTGACTTATATTTATCTTGAAAAGTGTGAGTGACAAACCATTATCAAGTTTGCAAGACTATTGTATCTCTTCCTTGTCATCATAAGTTGCACCTTTCAATATTCATTGCTACTATTGTGATCTCACTTTCATTGTATAGCAACGTGTTCAGGCAGTACATAATTTGTTTAAGAAGTCATTGATTATAACTGATGCTGCTAACATTTGATGTTTCATTGGTAAAGGGTAGGTACAAACCTACTTTCACTTTCCCTTGTCCCTTTAAACTTTACCCAAGTGACTTCTTCTGTTGAGTGACCTAGAGAGAGGGGTGGGTTTTCACCGTGTCTTTCTGCCTTTCATCAACCAACTAGGTTCTGAGACGTTTCCCTTGGAGTGAGGTTTTCCTCCTCCTAAATAGAAAGAGGTACCCTATTAGGGTGACAATGATAGGACGACCTCCGTGCTACGTCAATCTAATCCTACTTTCCTTTAGGCTTTGAGCAAGTATAGATTGTGCGATAGCATTTTTGGCGTCATTCCCGAGGAACATCAAGTCAATTTTCCTCGAACGACAAATTTTCAGTAAGTGTTTTTCTCAAATCCTTTCACTTTTCAAAGCTTACCTGGTGACTCCACTGAGGGTGATTCCCTCTTTTCCCTTTGATAATCCCTATAAGGATTAGATGGCGACTCCATTAATGATAAATCCAACCATGGCTTCTCAATGGGACTCGGGTAATTTTAAACCCTTGGATATGAGTGGAATTACGAGTTACCCTCGACAAATGCCTCCGAGGTATGAAAATTGGCTCCCTAGATTCATTGGTAATGATGGGGTTAGGGCCAAAGATCACATGGGTAATTTTTGGGCTTTCTTTCAACTCCACCCTATCAGTGATGATGCTGATGATTTGGCAATGAAACTTTTCTCTGCCACTCTTCATGGAAATGCTAGGAAATGGTATGATGATGTATCTGATGCTAGCATCACATCTATGGACCAGTTAGAAGAAACCTTTCTCGAGAAATTGGGTATTAAATTAGGAGATATCCACATGCTAATAAAAAGACTTGAGTACATGAAACAAACTAAGAACGAGACTGTCAAATAATTCCATACCAAGTTTGGGAATTTGCTACAACAAATTTCTAGAATTCATCGTCCTGAAGACAAGTACCTAGTTTACCTATATACCAATGCACTCTTAGTGCAATTAGGGTTTCTCCTCGGTAAAAAAGGGCCAAGAACAATCCAAGAAGATTATCACATGGCTATACAAATCGAGGAAAAGATCTCCTTGTTCAAGGGAAAACACCTCTTTACTCCAGAAATCAAAGTTGATGACCCCAAAGATACCCCAGATACTCTTATTCTGGAGAGATTAGTTTCCCTTGAGATCTTTGTTAGTAAATTCCAAGAAATAAGGGAACAAGTCATCGACCAACAAGAGGTTGAAGAGAGGGATCCTAATGAAGGTTTCCAATCCCATGAGGAAGAGCAAGAATTTACTCATGCTTCTACCAAGGATAATGAAGACCTGGTTGAAGAGAGAGAGCCTGAATATATCAAACATGATGATGACATATTAATGTGTGCTCCTCCCTCTGATGAAGCCATCTGAGATCATATTCCTCCTGCACAAAAAGAAGAGGATGAGGATAGTCATTTTCCTTTTCAATTTTTTGACTTTATCTTATTCTATGATTCAAAAGGTGAAGAAGAAAGGGAATCCTTGGACAAGTTAGACCCTCTGTATTATGAAGCTAAAGATGTAGGGGCAAGTCATGAGGAAGAAGCATTAATGCTTGCTCTTTCATTTGATGAACTCATCCAAGTCTTCGATGCTCCTGCACAACAAGAAGTGAATACGGTAAGTTATTTCCCTTTCCAAGATTTTGAAGATTCTTTATTTTGTGATTTGGAAAGTGAAGAATGGTTAGAGGAGCCCCTAGATGTTTTAAGCCCTTCGTGTTATGATAAAGGTAATTCCGTGATTGATAATATTGATGAGTTCACACATGTTGGGAAACGTAAATGGGATGTGATTGGGTATGATGGGGATCCCATTTACGACATTGAGGTTCATTTCCAAATGTTGCCTTTACAACTATAATATGAGGTTACTACTAATTTTGACATTTGGCAACAAGGAGATGATGTAGTTGCAGTTGCTTTGCAAGCACCCAAGGGTGACCTAGTTCTATGTTCTCTTGATGATTTTCGGTCATACCTTGAGGATTTTGATGAGTATTCCTTTGAGCACTTGGATTTATTCCGTGAAGAATATTATCAACCATCGTTTTTCTCAAATCTTGATAAGGGTGAGGACATTGCTTTCCTGAAGCAGGGTACTTGTGACAAGGTTTTCTAGCCTCCTTCTATTACTTTACCTTGCTATGTCACTAAGAGTGTAGTTGGGAAACATGTCCCTTGTCTTAAGTTTTATCTAGGGCAAAGCCTTCGTTTAGAATTCAAGGGTAGGTTGAATGCCTTAAGAAGAAATTTTGTATCTCGGTATTCCAACCTTACCCTAAGAAGTTGTTGGTCATCCTCTAGGTTCTTTCTAGTCCCTTCTCAGACCTTAGGATGTGATGACGTCCAAGGTAGCCAACCTTCAGACTCTTTGAGTCAGTCTTTTGAGCCTTTGATTTTTCATGATCCTTTACTAAGATGGATTGAGCACTTTCCTAGAAGTGTAACTTTGCATAATTTTTTCGCTTCCTCCCGCCTCATGAGCTAGACTTTAGGATTTCCTATTATATGATACATGCTCTAACTTGTGTTATTTTTGTGCTTAATATGTCATTGTTTTGGTTTATGATGAAGCACATAGGCAAGTATTATGAGGCATTACTAGGATGGTTTCACCAGTTATATGACTACATCTAACATTCAACTAGTAGGTAAGTATGAGTAGGTAGGCATTTGGATCCATTGTACATACCATTGTGTATCATTCTAGCATAGTCGTAGTTACAATTTTCATATTGTATTGATTCATTATGTATATATGTATGCTCATGATCATATGCTAAAATAAAGATGCTTTTATTTTTTTATTATATCATATATGAACAAGGGGTGATATCACCCTAGGGATTACTAATATCGTTTATTGAGATTTAGTAGGCATAGGTCATACCAGATATGTTGAGGTTCTCATGTGCTCTACAGTGAGCACATGTCCCCGAGTTGGAGCCAGATGTTATCCCCTAGCCCAGGGATAAATAAGGAGATCATGTCTCGAGGTCCACAAGTCCTAGACATGGAGTACCAAGATCCAGACGACTTGGGCATGGCCCCGAAGGGCCCCTCTTTGCATCAGTGCAGTCCACTTATCACCAACAACAATATCCATCTCACCAGCCTAGTCGTGGAGTAACAATGGGTCTTGCTTCATGAGGTAATGAGTCTAGGTATCATGGTACGTATCACTCTAATTTTTGAAGAACTTGAATATGTTGTATTGAATCCTTCTTCATTTCATGATGTTTTCTTGGAAATTATGCTCTTTGCCTCGTTCATACCTACATGGGTGACATGGTGCCCTAGTAAGTTGAATTCACTTTAGGATGGGTTGTTGTTGGGTGGATCTGTGAAAGGTCATTGTCTGTTCCCTCCATACTTACCATTTTCCATCTTTATTCCTTTCATCTCCCCTATCCTTGTTTGGGCATTGGGATTGGCTACACCAGGAAGGGTTGTACCTTACCTCATGGGAAGAAGGTGCTAAAGGCCTAGAGGATAAAAGTAGTTCGAAAGAGTTAAAATCCAATATTGAAACCTTCGAGATGCTTCGCCCAGGGATCCCCGAGAAATCACTGAAAAACTTCTCAATAAGAAAATGGGACCCATAAGATAACATAAACAATCAAGGTATTAGTTGATGGATAGGGGGTCTCATCACGAGCCGACCTATTAAGACCATGGGCATGTAGCGGTATGACACTACCATCTATCTGGTCATCAAACCATGGTAGTGGCTCTTGGTGGCATAGCCAAGAGAAAGGGGGTCTCATCACGAGCCACATCACGAGCCATCCTTCTCATTTCCATGAAATGTTTGTGGATAACGTTGTCACCTTTGGTCATCAAGCCGGGACAATGGCCCTCAACTATTGCCTTAAAGAACAAGACAAAAAGATCAAAATAAATAAAGCTAAGAGTAAAAGGAAATTAATGGGCTAGGAAACAATTGCATTTATGACAAGGTGTAGCTTGCCCTCTACAAAGGCACCCACAGGTAAGACTTTACATTTCCTTGTTATTACATGCACCCCATGCCACCTCATACACTTACATGACCTGAATTAGACCCCACCTAGGAAACATCCCAAACTTGAGGTTAGCCCAATAGGACACCCTGAGACCTTCTCCAAACCTAACTTGTCAAATTGCATAACGTATTTAAGCATTTGTCTAGGTTAAGGGGGGTTTGATACACATGTTTGGGTAATTTAATTATTGGATGTGATTTACATGCTATGATCCCTATGACTTATGAACCTCTGAAAGGCATACTTTTTTTTGCTGCAAGACATTGCTCGGTGGACAGGTACACATCATGGAATGATTAGCTTGGACCTTCATGGGGGCTTAAATCCCACAGATGGATGTTGAAACCCCAGCCAAGGGTAAGAAAAAATTGAAGACTTGCACTGGGAGAAAGAAGGATGTTGCCTTTGGAGTCACCCTGGCATACCTAGACCTAGGGGACCTTGATCTTGCCACATGGACGTTAGCCCTTGAGGGCCCTAGACGTCACCATCATAGCCCTAGACTTCACGTAGAGCTAGGGTTTCATTTTTGTAGGAATTTGTGAGCCTGGTGGCACGTGTGGGTATCATTTGGGGCTTCTGGAGGCCAAGCGCCCCACTTTTCCAGCCCAACATTTCACTTATGGGGCTCCACATCACCCTAGAGGGGTATGACGTCACCCTTGGAGGTGTTTCTAGATGCAAATTAATTTTATTTATGTTAAAACTGAATTTTGTTTTAAATTGGCCAGGTCGGCCTTGTTTTTTGACGTGAAAATTAGTTAAAGGTCAAAATTTTGTATAAATAAACATAAAGTACTCTCATTTTTACAGAACAACTTGTCCTTGGAGACAAGAGGTCTGAAATTTGCACCCTATTAGGGTTATTGACTGAAATTGTGAGGCACCATTCTTGTTTAATGCTGAATTTTGCAACTTGAGACAATTTTGGAAGTTTTATGGTGATGTTGCATGGTTTTCTCATGATTATTCTTGGTGCAAGTAAGTTAAATCTGCATTTTGTCATCTATTGAATGGTTTATTGTATGGTTTTATTTTCTCATACAAGATTATGAAATTGCATGGTGTATTTAATGCTTGAAGTAAGAAACTTAAGTTGTTACTTTCTTACTTTTTATTTGCCAAGCTTGCCATTAATTGATCTAGTAACTAGTAAAACCCTAGAGCCCTAAATTTCTAGCACTCTAAGGGTTTGGACTTAGTTATTGTTGCATAAGTTTTTACTCCATAAGAAGGATAAGGAGAGCAAGGCGCTAGGGCCTAGAATTGCCTACACCCTAGCATATCGTCTCTTGAGGTCAAAGCCTAGGAGGACTTAAGTTACTACTTATCCTGGGCCTTTTTCGTCTTAGACTTTTGTGCATCATCATCATTGTTTTTCATCCTTAGAATAATTCATCCACCTTGACTACATTACCCTTGAAGGCACTAGTCCTCCTCTCTTACCTCTTGACAAGACTCCACTGAAAATCCTTCACTTCTTACTCAAACTCTTTCAATATGTACTCTACTAATTTGCTAACCTAGTATAGAAATACTAACAACTAATTTGTTGGTGTCATAATCACTGCTACAACTATCATTTTGCAGTTTATATTAGCCTACTAACCATATAAGTCATCCCAAAATTTGTATAAGGCAAGGTACTATCAATAAGTGTTAAAGTGTATGTTTAATTTCCTTTTTAGAGGGAAAATTATGAAGGTGTTGCCGTTGTCATAGTTGTTGTTATAGCCATTTTTGTAGCCCTTGACATCCCTAAAATAATCCATAAAACCATTGGGCATTTGTACTAAGAAAACCATAATCATTGGATATTGAAGGAGCGTCTTATTGCTCTATTATAGTACTTTTCTGAAGTGGTTTTATTGTTGTCATCATCATTAATTAATGTTGTTTGGACAACCATTTAAGTCATTCATTGAGTTATATTTATCTTGAAAAGTGTGAGTGACAAACCATTATCAAGTTTGCAAGACTATTTTATCTCTTCCTTGACATCATAACTTGCACCTTTCAAGATACATTGTTGCTACTATGATCTCACTTTCATTGTATAGTAACTTGTTCAGGCAACACATAATTTGTTTAGGAAGTCATTGATTATAACTGTTGCTACTAACATTTGATGTTTCATTGGTAAAGGGTAGGTACAAACCTACTTTCACTTTCCCTTGTCCCTTTAAACTTTACCCAAGTGACTTCTTCTATTGAGTGACCTAGAGAGAGAGGTGGGTTTTCACCATGTATTTCTGCCTTTCATCAACCAACTAGGTCCTAGGATGTCTCCCTTGGTGTGAGGTTTTCCTCCTCCTAAAGAGAAAGAGGTACCCTATTGGGGTGAAAATGATAGGGCTACCTCTGTGTTACGTCAATCTAAGCCTACTTTCCTTTAGGCTTTGGGCAAGTATAGATTGTGCGATAACAGGGATCACCGATATTTAATGGATGTTTTGCAAGTTTTAGGTTTTTACAGGTTCTTCATCCTTGGAGAAGTGGATGGATTTACTTGAGCAACCTTCTACAAGATCTAAGGCTATCGAGAACAG
The DNA here is from genome assembly GCA_009831015.1 of Picea engelmannii. Lineage (NCBI taxonomy): Eukaryota > Viridiplantae > Streptophyta > Pinopsida > Pinales > Pinaceae > Picea > Picea engelmannii. The sequence goes on along the minus strand of ML795689.1, from coordinate 227,075 downwards.
AGTCCCTCAACACAATAAGCCATGTTACCGCACAAGTTGTAGGTTGGGAAAATCCTGACCCAACCACCAATTGGCGACAACTAGGAGAGAACCTACCCACTGTCACCTTAGGAAGGTGTTCCCATTGCTTTAGAGGTGAGGTATTCACCTCAAGGGGGGAATCTCAGTGACCCTATGGGGGATTGAGACAGAAAGTGATGAGTATGAGTGTATGTCCCTAGAGGTCAATTCTATATGATAGGAAAAGCTTGGGAAGGTTCAAGGGTTTCCAAATGTGTTGAGTGACCCGCCAACTGTGAATACCTGCCAAAGACATAAGGAAAACCAAGCATATAATGTAATATGTTAGTTGGGAAAGAAAGTTAAGCTTGTTGTCTCTAATTGCAGAAAAATCAAATGATATATATCAGCTCAATAAAAATAGCAAAGGCTACAAAATGAGTGCTAAGCATGTGATAAAATAAACAAGAGGCAAGCTAATGAGTGCTAAGCTAGCTCAACTCACCAATGATAAAGCAACAACTTTAGCACAAAGAGGGAGGTTGAAACAAATGGTTGTTGTAGTGATATTATCAGCCTTATGGCTGTAGCAAACCAAGCATAACAGCAGAAAAATCAGCCACAAGAAACCACATCTAACTAGCCCAATAGGTGCGTTAGGCTTAGTAGAGAGTTAGGGAAAAGTTAGGGCTAAATCTGAGGGTTAGTTTAGGAGTTATTAAGCGTTATAAGGTTATTTTTCTGCAGCCCTATTGGCTGTAGATTATTTTTTTAACAGCAACAAGAGTTTGTGGTTAAAGGGGACACCTCAGTGAGGTAAGGGAGCCAAAGGCTGAAGGAACACTTTCTCAAAGAGATAACTTTAAAACTTGAAAAAATCATGTCTACCAAGGCAACAATTTGTTTCTCCAATGCAACAAGTAAATGACTAGTGCCTTCAATAATTGGGTTAATGGAGTCAAGCAAAGAAAGAGCTAGAAGTACTACCTCCTTGTGGGTGTCAATCCTCTTACTCCCAAAGGCAAATATCTCTAGCTAGGGTTTAGACTAAGAGGGTGTATGCCCTTATACTTCTCTTAGCAAACCCTTGTTAAACCAATAACATGTAAGCATAAAATGATGGAGACTAAGGTAGGGGTGTATACCCTTATACTTCCCACCTAGCTCTAGCAAACAACCTTGACTTGAATAACAAATGACAACATAATGTAAAAAGCTTACCAATTCAAGGAAAAAGTTAAGACAAACCACCACAATAGCTACAAAGAATCCTTCCAAGGCTAGCCCATCACTTCCATCAACCAATAACTAAAGATATAGCCATATACAAGAGCACAAGAGAGAGAACTAGCCAAAGATAGCAAAAATTCCAGTCCAATACTTCTCAGAATGGGAGAGTTATGTTATGAAATGAGATCTTATGATCTCTATTTATACAAAATGTCTCCAAAATAGTTTGTCCACATAATTTTAGGGTAAACCACAAGATTAGGGGTCAACAACCCTAATCTTGCCCCTTTTACAAAATAATATTAAACAATTCACTTAAAATTTACTTTTACACAAAAAGAAACACTAACTTGAGGTGATGTCACCCCTTTAGAGGACGTTTTGATACTAGGAGCAAGTCGCTGGTGTTGGAGTGTAGTTAGGCTTCCCAAAGCCATGTGTCTATCATCCAGTTCAATGAGTGTTTACAAGAGATCCCTCTCTAAGCCATGTAAAGTGGATGAAGTGGTTAAGGATCAAGACTCAATGTGCATGGGGTTCATGACATACAAGGGGTTGTAGTGTCTCATTCATGGGTTCCTTTGTAGAGGGTGTGTGGTACCTTCATTTGCAATGCAATTTTTCTAAGCCCATCGTTTTTTCATTCTTTGTTTCTTTCATAATTTAAGGACAAGTTGAAGGCCACTATCCTAGCGTGGTGTCTAGATAATGAAAATGTCACTCACAAATACTTAGAGGAAATGAGAAGGTTGGCTCGTGATGAGACCCCCTTTCTCTCAGCCATACAACTAAGAGCCATTACCCAGGCTTGGTGACCAAATGATGGTAATGTCATACCACTAGATATCCATGATCATGATAGGCTAGCTCGTGATAAGACTTTATATCCTCCAACTAAGCCTTTAAGCATTCATAATCATTATTCTTGTGGGTCCTCCTTTTCTTACAAATAAGCGTTTCATTGCTTTCTTGGGGGATCCCTAGGCGAAGCATTTGAAAGGTTTATATATAGGCTTTTATCTTTTACCCGACAATAATCCCTCTTGGACTTCATCCCCTTATTCCCATAGAATGAGGGACAACCCCTTCTTGGGTAAATACACCCTAAGATCCCAAGAGATAAGGAAACAAGGGGTTTAAGTCATCAAAGGTGGTAAGTATGGTCAGGAACGATATGATGACTCTTCAAGGGAGTTCCTAGTAGCAAACCCATTCCCAAGAAAGACCACTTACTAGGACACAATGTCAACCACCAAGGTGAGACATGGAAAAAGGCATAATGTCCAAGCGCATGTCATGAAATCTAAAGCAGTCTAAGATACAACATACTCAAATTCTTCAAATATTGAAATGACACTTACCATAATAC
>ML795689.1:180281-213801 GCA_009831015.1 Picea engelmannii | reverse complement strand
TGAATACATAATCCATCATTAGTCATACTCAAATATTATTTCATAATAATAGACTATTCTAAGTTCACAAGAATGTTATATGCATATCCAAGCATGTACATATGCAAAATTACACATTCATATGCATCAAGCATTTACTGTCAGCATGCCTACTAATGCATATGCATTTTAACTTCATTGTATGCCTCATGCACTCTAGTGAATTTATGTTTTAATTCACTTATTTATTTATCTATTTATGTTGTAGTTGGTTGTCCTTGAATTCCTTCAGATCCTTGTTGCCTTGTGTGCTCCCATTCTGTTCATCTGCACTATGGTTCGCTAGGTCGAAACACTTTTCCATCCATGATCCACTTGGCCATTATTTCCCACTAAGTACCATTCCCCAATGGAAAGCCATTTTCATTCAGTGCCACTTTTCAAGTGACAGAGCATTCCAATTTCTCTACATTGGCATCCTTATTCCACTGTGAACTTTGATATCAGAAGTGGATTTATTTCACTAAGTACTTTTAGACAAGTAGATAAGTCATATCTAACAAATCCTTCCCTAGAACTCCTATGCTTGACACATAGAGATTATTCACACACCACCTCTTAAGCTCTTTGTTTTCTTCCACATCAAGCTTGCAACTGTCTACACATCTCTACCTTCAAGGCTATAGAGCCTTACTTTTCCTTTCTATGCCTATTAATGACATTATTCACCTACTAGCTCCATGTCCCATGCGAGGATTCTTTCTTTTGTAGTACCTTATCCAACTTCTGTAAGATTTGTCATGCTTCCATGACTCTAATATCTAATCTTGTTCTTGAATTGACCTGATTATACCTCTAATCCTGCCAAACATGCAAGCAATCATCTGGTTAGAATTATACATATCATACAAAAATTGTCAATTAAAATTACAGGTACCTTTTCTATTTAATTTATGAAGAAAATTATATCAATTATAACAGTGATCCAAAAATAGAATGATTCCAGGTCATTCTCCTCTAAATCAACTTTCCAACGACTGAAATCTCACCCCAATTAGATATCAAAGTTGAAAGTTAGGGCTCCCTAAAAACCACTTTCATCCCCCTGAGTTGATGCAAAAAATCGAAAACTGCAAAGGCGCTTCCTTCAAACCAAGTTCCATGTGACCACGGCTCGAAACCGTAGGATTAAACACCCTTTAGCACCGCGTTCTATGTTTTTCTACACAAGATCTTGCGCGAACACCAAGTCTGAGAGTTGGTTTACCTCCAGGCCCTTTTTACCTTAGCATGAGACCAGCGATGGGACCAAGTCCTATGGACTTCGACCTTCGACTGTTTTCCATTGTAAATTTTTGTTTTCCCCCGAAGTTGCACTTCGTCGAAGCCTTTAATAACTGCACTAGAAAAAATGGATGATCGATATTTAATCTCCTATCGAATGGACGGTCCTACCCTCATCTGGAGGCTTCAATGAGATCAATGGATACGACTTAATCAAGCGTTGAGATGAACGATGCTCAATCAATTCGAAAATTTAGCACTCCAGGGTATTTCCATTCCTGAGTCTTCCACTTCCTTGGAGTGACAATCCTCCGAAGTACTTACCTCTGCTCCCTCTGTTGGATCCAACGATCATAAGAATTCCTAGAGGGTCTTAGATCAACGGACCACATGAATTTTCTACTCCGAGACTCTGAGACATTTCAAATATCGAGTCACTCAACTTCCCGGAGTGATATCTATCGAAGTGCTTACGCCATCCTTCCACGGCTTGATCTAAAGATTGAGAAAGGTCCTGAAGGGATCTTAGATCGATGGTCTGCATGCCTTCACAACTTCAGGCTTCGACACATTTCACTGGTAGAAACCTGGAAACCACCATAGTACCAAGTCTCTAGACTATGAGATCTATTGTCGTGTGTCTTCTAGAATCAACGATCGATATGTACCCCAGCCTTCGAGAGTTCTCGACCCAACGCAAACTGCCACATCTTTTTCCTCTGGAGTGCCTAGTCTCCAGACTGCACGATATGTCGCCAGGTGGCAAACTATTAAAAGTAGACACATGGCCCAATCAGGCGGGTGACACATGTCACATTCTAACTGACATTTCAATCTTCCACAGGTTCAAAACTCACTAGCACGTGGCACACATCCCATGTGATCATGTCATCCTAGGTGACGTCAGCGAGCTATGTCACTTCGGAATTTCAGGCTTTGAAAGATTTTATTCTTTCATTCCTTAGGTCTCCCGAACTTTGAATTTCTGAACTACTTAACCTTCTGGGGTCCACATCACCTCTAGTTGACGTCATCATACGCCACCACTTCATCTCTTTGGGATTTATAACTTCAAGCTTCGAGAGTTTCCACCACTAGCACACTCTAATTCTCCCGAACTTTGAATTCCCAAACTGGGCAATTCTATCGACATGTGTCTCCCTTTACCGACGATCTAGATTAACTTCGGAAATCGGGGCTTCAGAATATTTCACCTTAGTAAACTTGGTTCCTCCCTATTGGCCCTTGGTCAGGTATTAAGGAATAAAGCGAAGATTAAAGAAGAAGAAAGACAAAGTATGAAGTGCACAGAAGGCACAGAAACCGAGGAAGGGTTGAAGTGGTTAAAGAAGCATAAAAGAAGGAACAAAGTAAGGGAAAGCAAGTCGTTGAAAGAGAAGACCAAGGAAGACAAAGCAACAAAGAGGATAGATCATGGACAAGTCAACAAGCGGAAGAAGACACTAATGGGTGCTTTGGAGCACCTCGCGGACAAGAAGGAAGAATAGGTCGATGAAGTCCTTAAAATGAGGGTTATGTGGACCTAGGGTTTTGGCACCTAGGGTTTGGCACCTGGACTTCGGCCTAGGGTTTCTAAGAGTCATGGAATGATAAATAGAGGTCTAGAAGAGTTGAGAGATGTTATAACCCTATGATTCATAAGATCAACTGGTGACTGGAAAAGTTTCACTCTTGGTGTGATTTGGTTGTAAATAATATTTTATTTTTGCAAATTATTTCCAAAAAAAAAGAAAAAAGAAATAAAAGAAAAACAAAAGAAAATGAAAGAAAAATAAAGAAAGAAAGAAAAGAGGGAATAAAATAAAAAAGGATAAGGCCCCATGCAATAATAATGACTTGATCCATATAGTTTAATCATGGTCTAGTCTTTTTAAATTTATGTTGGTAGGATTAGTGAATAAAGCTTGGATAAACTGTTTAATCTTAGCCAAGTAGATAGGCTAGGTAGTGAATAAATTTGACCAAACTGTTTAATATTGGTCAAATAGCCTTGGTATAGAGTAATTTTTAGCCCAACAATCTAATCTGGGTTAAATGTGTTAGGTAAATAGGTTAGAACATAGGTTAGTTGGCTTTCCTTCAATAAAACAAGCATGTTGTTAGATGAAATTCTTTTTTTGATGTTAGAAGGTTGTGTTCTAACCCCCTTGGTGGAAAAAAATGAAAAGAAATAGCGCAAAAAACCCACAAAATGCCACTATCCTAAGTTTCAATAGTGAAATGTGTTGCGCGCTCCGTGATTAAAGGGTGCGCTGAGATCAACGGCTGAGAAAACAACGCTTAGATATACGACCGACAAGAGATTTAAGACCCCCCCCCCGACCGTTCTATCCTTAATGGTGGGGGGGGGTCCGATATGGTGGTTTTTCCCGACAGGCCCCATCCTAACGTGGCACAAATATGTTACATCGGACCCCCCTTTCTCTAAACCAATTACCGCCTACCTCCCCTTTCGACATACTGCCATACCAACCTTGCTATATAGTTGTTGCCTCATGACATCACACTCCACTACCCTTCCTTCTCGTGATGTCACACTCCACTACCCCCTCTTACAAGTCTTGTCTCATCACTTCACCAACATATCTCTCCCCACTTACCCGTCACACGTCAGGTCCCGTTTCACCTACCCTCCAATCACCACCTTCCACATCATCCTGGCACACCTGTCACCCGTCCTTTTACTTTCCACCTCATACCCAAGTTATCTGTTGGCCAATTAAAACAGACTAACATATCCATTAGTTTGTTGACCTGTCCCCCATGCCCAATGGATACCCATCCGCCCAAATTTAATCCCATTTCCACCATTATCACACTGTTCACATTTTCCACATACCAGAAGCTCATTTCACCCCCCTTTTTTAGCCAGTAACCGAGATAAATCCAATCACCTGCTAATGTTTTTTGTTTCAGTTTGTAGGTACCAGTTGAATTGATGGTGCCAAACCTAAGAAATCAGAGGTCGAGGAAAATCCATTCCTCCCGCCTCCTGTCGATCTTGACCGGATCCCGCTAGCTGATAAAGACTACCTGATCTCAGAGACTAGATGTGAATTCGATTTTTCCTAATTTCATTCATGGTTCAAGGACACCTTCCTAGATCAAAGTGACGAGATTAGACTCTGGGATTCCAATCTCCCACTGTATTTTTTTCCCCAAATTCACCATTTTCCCAAGTTCGCCCTCAAATGCCAGGCGCATTATCTCCCCGATCAGAGAGCTATTGTTTCATCGTCTGGAGATACCCTTTTCACTACCACACCCAAGGCCATTGACCAAATGATGAAAATCCCTAGAGCCGAATCCCCTTCTAGTTTCACCGTTGAAGTTCTAACTGAAATGTACCAGAATCTGTCTTTTCCCCAGAGAGCGCATATTTTCGAGTTTTTCCTCCCACAAAATGCCTAATTCCCCAAGAAAAATCCCCCCTACCATTCTTCCATGTTTTCAAAAATAGGTAACCAAGTCATTTCATCCTTGTGTTGTCTAATCGGATATTATTCAGACGAATGGGTGGACGAGCCAATCCTAGGTTTCTTGTCCATTTTTTTTGCCAAAGAGAAAGCCACCACTCATTTCGACTACAACAGTTTTCTAGCTGAGAACATGCATGAAAAACTTTTCAGATTTCCCACAGAGGGCATGTTCCAATGTTCTTCAATACTGGCTTACATGTTTGTGTTCTTTCAAGCAGATAAGTTCTTATTTCCCATGTCGAAACTGGACCAGGACGACAAACCACACATTGTCACCTCTTGGACTTCATTACTAAGGAAAAACCCCACAGAGTTTAATTTCAAGAAATTCATCGAGCAATTGTACCACCTAGTGGTAAGCATGCTCAGTGGTAGACAAGAACCGAGGATAAATGAGGAGATTCAAATAATTTTACACCTCTCAGACCTCGCTAAGACTGGAGACTGGTATCTGTATTAGAATCACATGGAAATCAAAATTTATGGATGTGAGTTGGCTCCTTATAAGCTTCCTAGATATGTACCTATTAGGATATTCACCTTGGAATACATCAAGAAAATGATCAATTCAGACGACATACACTTTGTGGCTTTCAAGAAGAAACAACATTTGAGGATTAAAGGGAAAATAAGATCTTTTATCTGTAACAGTCGAGCTGTTGGGGAAGAGGTAAACAAGATACTAAAGGAAATGAAGTTTGGCATCAGTTTCCCTTGGCACTATGATCCATGTGGGATCATTGCAGAAATGAGATTGAGGAATAAAAGTTCCCCAAATGCTCATGTGCCCAAACCAGAGATCGATAAATTTATGAATCAAACGGAGTGGGAGGTGAACACTCTGAAAGACACTGAACAACAATCTCCTCCAACCATTTTTGCACAGACCACTACTCCACAAATACCAAAGGAGAAAAGGCCCATAAAGGATGCCTCTCCTTCAATTACTGAAGTCTCAGCAGAGGAATTCCAGGTTTACAATAAAAATCCCAAGACCAGTCATGCAACTGACAGGTCAGGAGATGAAGAGACCCAGTCAACCACAGTAGTCGAGGGGGTACACTCACCATTGTTCTCAAGCAGCGAGCAGAGGATGTCCACTTCTTCTTCAAAGAGGCGGACATATATCACTTTGACACGAGATTTCATTGGTGACTACTACAAGTTTTCTATGCGCGAAACTTCTATTTTCTTAGACTTTCACGTGTTATTGATCTCGTTCTTGACAGATCTTGAGTAAAAGGCCTTGGATCATCTTCTGCCTAATTCACTTTCTATCTTTTCCTTTTCTTTGACTCCATAGAAGGCACTGGTTATTGATTAAATTCTCTTGTTTTTTACATTTTAAATGAATTTTAATATCAAACAACGAACACTTTGTATCTTAAGCATATTAGAGTATGAATATAGGTCATTTTCATCATGTTTTAGGCACATTACAACAATGTCAGTTTCCGTTCATTGAAATCATTAAAAGTACTCAAAAATACATTAAAAACAACCTTTAAATTCCTAAAAATTGTCATAATTAGCTACTGTATTTGCAATTTAAAAAGCATGTTTTAATCATTACAATTGCATTGGCTTGCTAGCCCAACATCATATTAATTTTCTGCATCAGTTTTTTTGCCATTTTCAGCTACAAACCAAAAATTACAGCTTGCTATAAATTTTGTTTTGTTACTTTATCGATGCTCTTTTTAAAAGAATGATTGAACTAGGTTTTGTCCCTTCAATCATAAATAAAAATTGCATCATTTTCCATGCATTTTTTAGTCCCTAAATCATCTATTACTCCCAATTTTTTGCATTTTGTGTGCAGATTTGTTTAGGGAGGCAAGTTGTGATTTTGATTTAAGTTTCACTAATCATTTGTTCGGTTCCAAGTTGTACTATCTCCAATTACCTTGGAACCGGACAATTTCAAGTGATAACAGTGCCCACAAAGGTCCCATTCCAAGATGGGGCTTCATTCAACATGGCAAACCATATAAAAATATAGAAACCTTTTGATGCTATTATGACCTCAAGCTACTAACTAAATGCTAGGAATGAAAGGTGAGGCTTGACTTGAGTGTCAAGAGGAGAAGAGAGAGGAAAGGAAGAAAGGTTGGCATGAGAATCCAAGAGAAAGGCAAGTAGAGGCTGATCTGCACTGAGAAGGGTAGGTGAGGAGAGGAAGTGGAGCTTCCCTATGTGGAGAAAGGGAGAGAAATGTCATAAGGAGAGGATGAGGGAAGGAAGAATGATTAAAAAGGGCATTGGACACTGGAGGATATTATTATTGGATGCATGAAACATCACCCATCTAATGAGAAGTGTTACCTCCCAGTTGCACCAGGAAGGACTTCCGATGATTCACAAAGATTGAAGAAGGCACTTGTTCAAATTCAAAGTCCAGAAGTCCTGCCTAGCACCACTGTCCCTTCATTTATTTTTCTTCTTCTTATTCTTCTATGCATGTTCCATACCCCCATGGGGGGAATTGTATAAAATTACCTAGCATGAAGTCTCTTTTATGTAAAATACTCATCTCCCTAAGACTTGGTTTTTAGTCCATACTATAGAGTGTTTCTTTTCACTTGGTCCATTATACCTCGCTTCGATGACTTATAATGTTCTAAGTTTTCACTCATTTCCTCCAAAGATGGAGTGTGTCCTAATGTCTTTGCGTAGTGTGTTCTATCTGAGTCTAGTTTCAAATGTATAATACCATGCTAGTCATTAGTCGAGAGTCTTATGGACATGCATTAGGTCCTTCTTGGATTTTTTTAACGTAAAATGTTTTACCTTGTAATTTCATGTAATTTTTTAATAAGTGGTACTAGGAAGTGTTAAACACCTAGGGGAGTATTAAATAACTCATAACTCAGAATACCCCCTTTACCCTAGAACCCCATTTATTTTACTCATAAAAATCAATTATTTCCTCAAAAGGTGATTTAATTCACTTCCTATTTTTAAGGAAGCATGTCGGGGACATGTTTTTTACTTGTCCTCACTTCACTCTACCTCACTGGTGGTTAGTGGCAGTGAATGCAAAGTTAGGATGAGTTAGTGGCGAGTTTACTTGAGTGGGTGGAGATCTCAAGGAGAGGTGTGCCCTCTCCCTTGAGAGGTGGTGCACTCTCCTTGAGGGCACCAATCCCAAGGAGAGGCACACCTACTCTCTTGAGAGGTGGTGCCCTCTCTCTCACTCTACTCTTGAATTGTAGTGCACTTACCTTCAGGCACTGGAGAGGTGGCACTCATCTGTCCTCCCATTTGGCTCACCTCACATTGGGATTTGTGCCCCTCTCCTTAGGAAACACACCCCCTTTTTTTATTTAATCTAGCATCCTCCTCATTTAGTTAATGAGAGTTTGGGCTAGTTTGTGGATTGTATTGCTATTGTAATATTATTTGGAATAAAAGAAAGACTTTGGAGGTCGAGTCGGTGTTGTGTACCTTTTGTGTGGATGCTTGATGTTTAGTGCTTAACATATGAGGTAATCATAGGCTTAATATTTGCATGCATTTTCGTTACTTTGTCCTTTGAAGGAGTTTTATCACTCGGTAGGGTAGGATCTTTAAAGCTAAGTAACCTCTAAGATATTATTGTTTTCGTACACTAGCAATTTAAGATTTGTATGTATTTTAGGTTCATTAACATACTCTCTGAGTTTCTTGTGTAGGGATTGTTATCCCCTAGCCTAGGGATAACTAAGGAGATCATGTATCGAGGCCCAGAGATCCTAGACATGGAGTAACAAGAGCCAGACGAATTGGACACGGCCCTGGAGGGCCCCTCTTTTCATCAGTGCAGTCCACTTATCACTAGCAGTAGTATCCATCCCACCATCCTAGTCTTGGAGTAACGGTGGGTCTTACTCCATGAGGTAATGAGTCTGGGTATCATAGTATGTATCACTCTGATTTTTTAAGCAATTGAATATTTTGTATTGAATCCTTCTTTATTTCATGAATTTTTCTTGGAAATTACGCTCTTTGCCTCGTTCATACTTGGAGGGGTGACAGGGTGCCCTAGTAAGTTGATTTCCCTTTAGGATTGGTTGTTGTTGGGTGGGTCTGTGAAAGGTCATCGTCTGTTCCCTCCATACTTACCATTTTCCATATTTATTCCTTTAATCTCCCCTATCCTTGTTTGGGAATTGGGATTGGCTACACTAGGAAGGGTTGTACCTTACCTAGTGGGAAGAAGGGGATAAAGGCCCATAGGGTAAAATTAGTTGGCAAGAGTTAAAATCCAATGCTGAAACCTTCGAGATGCTTCACCCAGGGATCCCCCAGAAAGTAGTGAAAAACTTCTCTATAAGAAAAGGTGACCCATAAGATAACAAAAAAAATCAAGGTATTAGTTGATGGATAGGGGGTCTCATCACGAGCTGGCCTATTATGACCATGGGCATGCGGTATGAAACTACCATCTATTTGGTCACCAAACCAAGGTAGTGGCTCTTGGTGGCATAGCCAAGAGAAAGGGGGTCTCATCATGAGCCAACCTTCTCTTTTACGTGAAATGTTTGTGGAAACACTGTAACCTCTGGTCATCAAGCTAGGACATTGGCTCTCAACTATTCCCTTAAAGAACAAGAGAATAATATCAAAATAAATAAATCCAAGAGTAAAAGGCAATGAATGTGCTAGGAAACAATTGCATTCATGACAAGGTGCAGCTCGCCCTCTACAAAGCCACCCATAGGTAAGGCTTTACATTTCCCTGTTATTACATGCACCCCATGCCCAAACATCTACCCATGCCACCTCATACACATACATGACCTGGATTAGACCCCACCTAGGAAACATCCCGAACTTAAGAGAGGTTGGCTCAATAGGACACCCTCATACCTTCTCCAAACCTATGTTTTCAAATTTCATAACGTCTTTGCGCATTTGTCTGGGTTAAGGGGGGTTTGATGCACATGTTTGGGTAATTTATTTATTGGATATGATTTACATGCTATGATCCCTGTGACTTATGAACACTAAGAAGGCGTACTTGTTGTTGTTGCAGGACCTTGCTCGGTGAAAAGGTACACATGAGGGAATGATTAGCTTGAAACTTAAGGGGGGCTTAAAGCCCACATATGGATGTTGAAACCCTAACCAAGGGTAAGAAGAAATTGAAGACTTGCACCAAGAGAAAGAAGGACATTGCCTTTGGAGGCACCCTGGAAGACCTAGACCCAGGGGACCTTTCTCTTCCCACATGGAAATTATCCCTTGAGGGCCCTGGACGTCACCATCATAGCCCTAAACGTCACCTAGATCTAGGGTTTAATTTTTGGAGGCATTTATGAGCCTAGTGGCACATGTGGGCATCATTTGGGGATTCTGGAGGCCAAGCACCCCACTTTTCCAGCCCAACGTTTCACTTATGGGGCTCAACGTCACCCTAGAGGGGCATGACGTCACCATTGGAGGTGTTTCTAGATGCAAATTAATTTTATTTATGTTAAAACTGAATTTTGTTGTAAATTGGCCAAGTCGGCCTTGTTTTTTAACCTGAAAATTAATTAAAGTTCAAAATTTTGTATAAATAAACATAAAGTACTCTCATTTTTACAGAATAGCTTGTCCTTGGAGACAAGAGGTCTGGAATTTGTGCCCTATTAGGGTTATTGGCTGAAATTGTGAGGCACCATTCTTGTTTAAGGCTGAATTTTGTAAGTTGGATCAATTTTGGAAGTTTTATAGTGACCTTGCATGGTATTCTCATGATTATTCTTGGTGCAAGTAAGTGAAATATGCATTTAGTCATCTATTGAATGGTTTATTGTATGGTTTTACTTGCTCATACAATATTGTGAAATTACATGGTGTATTTAATGCTTGAAGTAAGAAAGTTAAGTTCTACTTACTTACTTTTTATTTTCCAAGCTTTTCATTAATTGATCTAGTAACTAGTGAAACCCTAGAGCCCTAAATTGCTAGCACTCTAAGGGTTTGGACTTAGTTATTGTTGCATAAGTTTTTACTCCATAAGAAGGCTAAGGAAAGCAAGGCGCTAGGGCCTAGAATTTCCTACACCCTAGCATATTGTCTCTTGAGGTCAAAGCCTAGGAGGACTTAAGTTACTACTTCTCCTGGGTCTTTTCACTCTTAGACTTTTGTGCATCATCATCATTGATTTGCAACCTTAGAAGAAGTCGTCCACCTTGAATCCATTACCCTTGAAGGAACTAGTCCTCCTCTCTTACCTCTTGAAAAGACTCAACTCAAACTCCTTCACTTCATACTCAAACTCTTTCACTTTATACTCTACCAATTTGCTAACCTATTCTAGAAATACTAACAACTAATTTCTTGTTGTCATAATCACTGCTACAACTATCATTTTGCAACTTATATTATCCTACTAACCATCTAAGTCATCTCACAATTTGTATAAGGCAAGGTACTATCAATAAGTGTTAAAGTGTATAATTAATTGCCTTTTTAGAGTACAAATTCTGAAGGTGTTATCGTTTTCATAGTCGTTGTTATAGCCATTGTTGCAGCCCTTAACAGCCCTAAAATCATCCATAAAACCATTCGACATTTGTACTAATAAAACCATAATCATTGGATATTGAAGTAGTGTCTTATTGCTCTATTATAGTACTTTTCTGAAGTGGTTTTATTGTTGTCATCATCATTAATTAATGTTGTTTGGACAACCATTTAAGTCATTCACTGACTTATATTTATCTTGAAAAGTGTGAGTGACAAACCATTATCAAGTTTGCAAGACTATTGTATCTCTTCCTTGTCATCATAAGTTGCACCTTTCAATATTCATTGCTACTATTGTGATCTCACTTTCATTGTATAGCAACGTGTTCAGGCAGTACATAATTTGTTTAAGAAGTCATTGATTATAACTGATGCTGCTAACATTTGATGTTTCATTGGTAAAGGGTAGGTACAAACCTACTTTCACTTTCCCTTGTCCCTTTAAACTTTACCCAAGTGACTTCTTCTGTTGAGTGACCTAGAGAGAGGGGTGGGTTTTCACCGTGTCTTTCTGCCTTTCATCAACCAACTAGGTTCTGAGACGTTTCCCTTGGAGTGAGGTTTTCCTCCTCCTAAATAGAAAGAGGTACCCTATTAGGGTGACAATGATAGGACGACCTCCGTGCTACGTCAATCTAATCCTACTTTCCTTTAGGCTTTGAGCAAGTATAGATTGTGCGATAGCATTTTTGGCGTCATTCCCGAGGAACATCAAGTCAATTTTCCTCGAACGACAAATTTTCAGTAAGTGTTTTTCTCAAATCCTTTCACTTTTCAAAGCTTACCTGGTGACTCCACTGAGGGTGATTCCCTCTTTTCCCTTTGATAATCCCTATAAGGATTAGATGGCGACTCCATTAATGATAAATCCAACCATGGCTTCTCAATGGGACTCGGGTAATTTTAAACCCTTGGATATGAGTGGAATTACGAGTTACCCTCGACAAATGCCTCCGAGGTATGAAAATTGGCTCCCTAGATTCATTGGTAATGATGGGGTTAGGGCCAAAGATCACATGGGTAATTTTTGGGCTTTCTTTCAACTCCACCCTATCAGTGATGATGCTGATGATTTGGCAATGAAACTTTTCTCTGCCACTCTTCATGGAAATGCTAGGAAATGGTATGATGATGTATCTGATGCTAGCATCACATCTATGGACCAGTTAGAAGAAACCTTTCTCGAGAAATTGGGTATTAAATTAGGAGATATCCACATGCTAATAAAAAGACTTGAGTACATGAAACAAACTAAGAACGAGACTGTCAAATAATTCCATACCAAGTTTGGGAATTTGCTACAACAAATTTCTAGAATTCATCGTCCTGAAGACAAGTACCTAGTTTACCTATATACCAATGCACTCTTAGTGCAATTAGGGTTTCTCCTCGGTAAAAAAGGGCCAAGAACAATCCAAGAAGATTATCACATGGCTATACAAATCGAGGAAAAGATCTCCTTGTTCAAGGGAAAACACCTCTTTACTCCAGAAATCAAAGTTGATGACCCCAAAGATACCCCAGATACTCTTATTCTGGAGAGATTAGTTTCCCTTGAGATCTTTGTTAGTAAATTCCAAGAAATAAGGGAACAAGTCATCGACCAACAAGAGGTTGAAGAGAGGGATCCTAATGAAGGTTTCCAATCCCATGAGGAAGAGCAAGAATTTACTCATGCTTCTACCAAGGATAATGAAGACCTGGTTGAAGAGAGAGAGCCTGAATATATCAAACATGATGATGACATATTAATGTGTGCTCCTCCCTCTGATGAAGCCATCTGAGATCATATTCCTCCTGCACAAAAAGAAGAGGATGAGGATAGTCATTTTCCTTTTCAATTTTTTGACTTTATCTTATTCTATGATTCAAAAGGTGAAGAAGAAAGGGAATCCTTGGACAAGTTAGACCCTCTGTATTATGAAGCTAAAGATGTAGGGGCAAGTCATGAGGAAGAAGCATTAATGCTTGCTCTTTCATTTGATGAACTCATCCAAGTCTTCGATGCTCCTGCACAACAAGAAGTGAATACGGTAAGTTATTTCCCTTTCCAAGATTTTGAAGATTCTTTATTTTGTGATTTGGAAAGTGAAGAATGGTTAGAGGAGCCCCTAGATGTTTTAAGCCCTTCGTGTTATGATAAAGGTAATTCCGTGATTGATAATATTGATGAGTTCACACATGTTGGGAAACGTAAATGGGATGTGATTGGGTATGATGGGGATCCCATTTACGACATTGAGGTTCATTTCCAAATGTTGCCTTTACAACTATAATATGAGGTTACTACTAATTTTGACATTTGGCAACAAGGAGATGATGTAGTTGCAGTTGCTTTGCAAGCACCCAAGGGTGACCTAGTTCTATGTTCTCTTGATGATTTTCGGTCATACCTTGAGGATTTTGATGAGTATTCCTTTGAGCACTTGGATTTATTCCGTGAAGAATATTATCAACCATCGTTTTTCTCAAATCTTGATAAGGGTGAGGACATTGCTTTCCTGAAGCAGGGTACTTGTGACAAGGTTTTCTAGCCTCCTTCTATTACTTTACCTTGCTATGTCACTAAGAGTGTAGTTGGGAAACATGTCCCTTGTCTTAAGTTTTATCTAGGGCAAAGCCTTCGTTTAGAATTCAAGGGTAGGTTGAATGCCTTAAGAAGAAATTTTGTATCTCGGTATTCCAACCTTACCCTAAGAAGTTGTTGGTCATCCTCTAGGTTCTTTCTAGTCCCTTCTCAGACCTTAGGATGTGATGACGTCCAAGGTAGCCAACCTTCAGACTCTTTGAGTCAGTCTTTTGAGCCTTTGATTTTTCATGATCCTTTACTAAGATGGATTGAGCACTTTCCTAGAAGTGTAACTTTGCATAATTTTTTCGCTTCCTCCCGCCTCATGAGCTAGACTTTAGGATTTCCTATTATATGATACATGCTCTAACTTGTGTTATTTTTGTGCTTAATATGTCATTGTTTTGGTTTATGATGAAGCACATAGGCAAGTATTATGAGGCATTACTAGGATGGTTTCACCAGTTATATGACTACATCTAACATTCAACTAGTAGGTAAGTATGAGTAGGTAGGCATTTGGATCCATTGTACATACCATTGTGTATCATTCTAGCATAGTCGTAGTTACAATTTTCATATTGTATTGATTCATTATGTATATATGTATGCTCATGATCATATGCTAAAATAAAGATGCTTTTATTTTTTTATTATATCATATATGAACAAGGGGTGATATCACCCTAGGGATTACTAATATCGTTTATTGAGATTTAGTAGGCATAGGTCATACCAGATATGTTGAGGTTCTCATGTGCTCTACAGTGAGCACATGTCCCCGAGTTGGAGCCAGATGTTATCCCCTAGCCCAGGGATAAATAAGGAGATCATGTCTCGAGGTCCACAAGTCCTAGACATGGAGTACCAAGATCCAGACGACTTGGGCATGGCCCCGAAGGGCCCCTCTTTGCATCAGTGCAGTCCACTTATCACCAACAACAATATCCATCTCACCAGCCTAGTCGTGGAGTAACAATGGGTCTTGCTTCATGAGGTAATGAGTCTAGGTATCATGGTACGTATCACTCTAATTTTTGAAGAACTTGAATATGTTGTATTGAATCCTTCTTCATTTCATGATGTTTTCTTGGAAATTATGCTCTTTGCCTCGTTCATACCTACATGGGTGACATGGTGCCCTAGTAAGTTGAATTCACTTTAGGATGGGTTGTTGTTGGGTGGATCTGTGAAAGGTCATTGTCTGTTCCCTCCATACTTACCATTTTCCATCTTTATTCCTTTCATCTCCCCTATCCTTGTTTGGGCATTGGGATTGGCTACACCAGGAAGGGTTGTACCTTACCTCATGGGAAGAAGGTGCTAAAGGCCTAGAGGATAAAAGTAGTTCGAAAGAGTTAAAATCCAATATTGAAACCTTCGAGATGCTTCGCCCAGGGATCCCCGAGAAATCACTGAAAAACTTCTCAATAAGAAAATGGGACCCATAAGATAACATAAACAATCAAGGTATTAGTTGATGGATAGGGGGTCTCATCACGAGCCGACCTATTAAGACCATGGGCATGTAGCGGTATGACACTACCATCTATCTGGTCATCAAACCATGGTAGTGGCTCTTGGTGGCATAGCCAAGAGAAAGGGGGTCTCATCACGAGCCACATCACGAGCCATCCTTCTCATTTCCATGAAATGTTTGTGGATAACGTTGTCACCTTTGGTCATCAAGCCGGGACAATGGCCCTCAACTATTGCCTTAAAGAACAAGACAAAAAGATCAAAATAAATAAAGCTAAGAGTAAAAGGAAATTAATGGGCTAGGAAACAATTGCATTTATGACAAGGTGTAGCTTGCCCTCTACAAAGGCACCCACAGGTAAGACTTTACATTTCCTTGTTATTACATGCACCCCATGCCACCTCATACACTTACATGACCTGAATTAGACCCCACCTAGGAAACATCCCAAACTTGAGGTTAGCCCAATAGGACACCCTGAGACCTTCTCCAAACCTAACTTGTCAAATTGCATAACGTATTTAAGCATTTGTCTAGGTTAAGGGGGGTTTGATACACATGTTTGGGTAATTTAATTATTGGATGTGATTTACATGCTATGATCCCTATGACTTATGAACCTCTGAAAGGCATACTTTTTTTTGCTGCAAGACATTGCTCGGTGGACAGGTACACATCATGGAATGATTAGCTTGGACCTTCATGGGGGCTTAAATCCCACAGATGGATGTTGAAACCCCAGCCAAGGGTAAGAAAAAATTGAAGACTTGCACTGGGAGAAAGAAGGATGTTGCCTTTGGAGTCACCCTGGCATACCTAGACCTAGGGGACCTTGATCTTGCCACATGGACGTTAGCCCTTGAGGGCCCTAGACGTCACCATCATAGCCCTAGACTTCACGTAGAGCTAGGGTTTCATTTTTGTAGGAATTTGTGAGCCTGGTGGCACGTGTGGGTATCATTTGGGGCTTCTGGAGGCCAAGCGCCCCACTTTTCCAGCCCAACATTTCACTTATGGGGCTCCACATCACCCTAGAGGGGTATGACGTCACCCTTGGAGGTGTTTCTAGATGCAAATTAATTTTATTTATGTTAAAACTGAATTTTGTTTTAAATTGGCCAGGTCGGCCTTGTTTTTTGACGTGAAAATTAGTTAAAGGTCAAAATTTTGTATAAATAAACATAAAGTACTCTCATTTTTACAGAACAACTTGTCCTTGGAGACAAGAGGTCTGAAATTTGCACCCTATTAGGGTTATTGACTGAAATTGTGAGGCACCATTCTTGTTTAATGCTGAATTTTGCAACTTGAGACAATTTTGGAAGTTTTATGGTGATGTTGCATGGTTTTCTCATGATTATTCTTGGTGCAAGTAAGTTAAATCTGCATTTTGTCATCTATTGAATGGTTTATTGTATGGTTTTATTTTCTCATACAAGATTATGAAATTGCATGGTGTATTTAATGCTTGAAGTAAGAAACTTAAGTTGTTACTTTCTTACTTTTTATTTGCCAAGCTTGCCATTAATTGATCTAGTAACTAGTAAAACCCTAGAGCCCTAAATTTCTAGCACTCTAAGGGTTTGGACTTAGTTATTGTTGCATAAGTTTTTACTCCATAAGAAGGATAAGGAGAGCAAGGCGCTAGGGCCTAGAATTGCCTACACCCTAGCATATCGTCTCTTGAGGTCAAAGCCTAGGAGGACTTAAGTTACTACTTATCCTGGGCCTTTTTCGTCTTAGACTTTTGTGCATCATCATCATTGTTTTTCATCCTTAGAATAATTCATCCACCTTGACTACATTACCCTTGAAGGCACTAGTCCTCCTCTCTTACCTCTTGACAAGACTCCACTGAAAATCCTTCACTTCTTACTCAAACTCTTTCAATATGTACTCTACTAATTTGCTAACCTAGTATAGAAATACTAACAACTAATTTGTTGGTGTCATAATCACTGCTACAACTATCATTTTGCAGTTTATATTAGCCTACTAACCATATAAGTCATCCCAAAATTTGTATAAGGCAAGGTACTATCAATAAGTGTTAAAGTGTATGTTTAATTTCCTTTTTAGAGGGAAAATTATGAAGGTGTTGCCGTTGTCATAGTTGTTGTTATAGCCATTTTTGTAGCCCTTGACATCCCTAAAATAATCCATAAAACCATTGGGCATTTGTACTAAGAAAACCATAATCATTGGATATTGAAGGAGCGTCTTATTGCTCTATTATAGTACTTTTCTGAAGTGGTTTTATTGTTGTCATCATCATTAATTAATGTTGTTTGGACAACCATTTAAGTCATTCATTGAGTTATATTTATCTTGAAAAGTGTGAGTGACAAACCATTATCAAGTTTGCAAGACTATTTTATCTCTTCCTTGACATCATAACTTGCACCTTTCAAGATACATTGTTGCTACTATGATCTCACTTTCATTGTATAGTAACTTGTTCAGGCAACACATAATTTGTTTAGGAAGTCATTGATTATAACTGTTGCTACTAACATTTGATGTTTCATTGGTAAAGGGTAGGTACAAACCTACTTTCACTTTCCCTTGTCCCTTTAAACTTTACCCAAGTGACTTCTTCTATTGAGTGACCTAGAGAGAGAGGTGGGTTTTCACCATGTATTTCTGCCTTTCATCAACCAACTAGGTCCTAGGATGTCTCCCTTGGTGTGAGGTTTTCCTCCTCCTAAAGAGAAAGAGGTACCCTATTGGGGTGAAAATGATAGGGCTACCTCTGTGTTACGTCAATCTAAGCCTACTTTCCTTTAGGCTTTGGGCAAGTATAGATTGTGCGATAACAGGGATCACCGATATTTAATGGATGTTTTGCAAGTTTTAGGTTTTTACAGGTTCTTCATCCTTGGAGAAGTGGATGGATTTACTTGAGCAACCTTCTACAAGATCTAAGGCTATCGAGAACAGAGTCCCTCAACACAATAAGCCATGTTACCGCACAAGTTGTAGGTTGGGAAAATCCTGACCCAACCACCAATTGGCGACAACTAGGAGAGAACCTACCCACTGTCACCTTAGGAAGGTGTTCCCATTGCTTTAGAGGTGAGGTATTCACCTCAAGGGGGGAATCTCAGTGACCCTATGGGGGATTGAGACAGAAAGTGATGAGTATGAGTGTATGTCCCTAGAGGTCAATTCTATATGATAGGAAAAGCTTGGGAAGGTTCAAGGGTTTCCAAATGTGTTGAGTGACCCGCCAACTGTGAATACCTGCCAAAGACATAAGGAAAACCAAGCATATAATGTAATATGTTAGTTGGGAAAGAAAGTTAAGCTTGTTGTCTCTAATTGCAGAAAAATCAAATGATATATATCAGCTCAATAAAAATAGCAAAGGCTACAAAATGAGTGCTAAGCATGTGATAAAATAAACAAGAGGCAAGCTAATGAGTGCTAAGCTAGCTCAACTCACCAATGATAAAGCAACAACTTTAGCACAAAGAGGGAGGTTGAAACAAATGGTTGTTGTAGTGATATTATCAGCCTTATGGCTGTAGCAAACCAAGCATAACAGCAGAAAAATCAGCCACAAGAAACCACATCTAACTAGCCCAATAGGTGCGTTAGGCTTAGTAGAGAGTTAGGGAAAAGTTAGGGCTAAATCTGAGGGTTAGTTTAGGAGTTATTAAGCGTTATAAGGTTATTTTTCTGCAGCCCTATTGGCTGTAGATTATTTTTTTAACAGCAACAAGAGTTTGTGGTTAAAGGGGACACCTCAGTGAGGTAAGGGAGCCAAAGGCTGAAGGAACACTTTCTCAAAGAGATAACTTTAAAACTTGAAAAAATCATGTCTACCAAGGCAACAATTTGTTTCTCCAATGCAACAAGTAAATGACTAGTGCCTTCAATAATTGGGTTAATGGAGTCAAGCAAAGAAAGAGCTAGAAGTACTACCTCCTTGTGGGTGTCAATCCTCTTACTCCCAAAGGCAAATATCTCTAGCTAGGGTTTAGACTAAGAGGGTGTATGCCCTTATACTTCTCTTAGCAAACCCTTGTTAAACCAATAACATGTAAGCATAAAATGATGGAGACTAAGGTAGGGGTGTATACCCTTATACTTCCCACCTAGCTCTAGCAAACAACCTTGACTTGAATAACAAATGACAACATAATGTAAAAAGCTTACCAATTCAAGGAAAAAGTTAAGACAAACCACCACAATAGCTACAAAGAATCCTTCCAAGGCTAGCCCATCACTTCCATCAACCAATAACTAAAGATATAGCCATATACAAGAGCACAAGAGAGAGAACTAGCCAAAGATAGCAAAAATTCCAGTCCAATACTTCTCAGAATGGGAGAGTTATGTTATGAAATGAGATCTTATGATCTCTATTTATACAAAATGTCTCCAAAATAGTTTGTCCACATAATTTTAGGGTAAACCACAAGATTAGGGGTCAACAACCCTAATCTTGCCCCTTTTACAAAATAATATTAAACAATTCACTTAAAATTTACTTTTACACAAAAAGAAACACTAACTTGAGGTGATGTCACCCCTTTAGAGGACGTTTTGATACTAGGAGCAAGTCGCTGGTGTTGGAGTGTAGTTAGGCTTCCCAAAGCCATGTGTCTATCATCCAGTTCAATGAGTGTTTACAAGAGATCCCTCTCTAAGCCATGTAAAGTGGATGAAGTGGTTAAGGATCAAGACTCAATGTGCATGGGGTTCATGACATACAAGGGGTTGTAGTGTCTCATTCATGGGTTCCTTTGTAGAGGGTGTGTGGTACCTTCATTTGCAATGCAATTTTTCTAAGCCCATCGTTTTTTCATTCTTTGTTTCTTTCATAATTTAAGGACAAGTTGAAGGCCACTATCCTAGCGTGGTGTCTAGATAATGAAAATGTCACTCACAAATACTTAGAGGAAATGAGAAGGTTGGCTCGTGATGAGACCCCCTTTCTCTCAGCCATACAACTAAGAGCCATTACCCAGGCTTGGTGACCAAATGATGGTAATGTCATACCACTAGATATCCATGATCATGATAGGCTAGCTCGTGATAAGACTTTATATCCTCCAACTAAGCCTTTAAGCATTCATAATCATTATTCTTGTGGGTCCTCCTTTTCTTACAAATAAGCGTTTCATTGCTTTCTTGGGGGATCCCTAGGCGAAGCATTTGAAAGGTTTATATATAGGCTTTTATCTTTTACCCGACAATAATCCCTCTTGGACTTCATCCCCTTATTCCCATAGAATGAGGGACAACCCCTTCTTGGGTAAATACACCCTAAGATCCCAAGAGATAAGGAAACAAGGGGTTTAAGTCATCAAAGGTGGTAAGTATGGTCAGGAACGATATGATGACTCTTCAAGGGAGTTCCTAGTAGCAAACCCATTCCCAAGAAAGACCACTTACTAGGACACAATGTCAACCACCAAGGTGAGACATGGAAAAAGGCATAATGTCCAAGCGCATGTCATGAAATCTAAAGCAGTCTAAGATACAACATACTCAAATTCTTCAAATATTGAAATGACACTTACCATAATACATGACTCGTACTTCATGGAGCAACGACCATTGCCTCTCAGAAGCTAGATAGTGTGGTGGATGCCATCTGAAAATCTATGACCTTTGTGGTGGTGAGAAGGGTCTCCATCTGTGCAAATGGATATTGTTGGTCATGTAGTCTCTCAACATTTCATATCTACAACCTAAGGGCCTCGAGACATAATCTTCTTAGTTATCCCAAAAAATGGGGATAACAAGCCCAAAGAAATTCCACATTCCAAGATTTATCTCTCTTCCTTCCCATTTAATATTTTCTAGTTACTTTTTTCTTGCATGCAAGTTTAGATATATGTAATAAATCTCAATCTAAAGTAGATCCATATGCATGCATAGCTAGATCTACTTCATGCTTTCATTTCATTAATATTTTAAGTAGATCTGATAAGAAAGTCATCTTTTAGCAAGCTTTCATAGTTAAATCTTAATGCTAAAAGGTAGATCCTAAATAAGAGATTTATTTGTCACATCTAGGCAAGGATAAGTGCATGTTGTTCATTGTCTAAATAGCGAAGAAGAAGTCACTAGAACATCATTATAACATTGATTTTTAATTGGTTTTACTAACCCCGCATGCACAAATTTTACGTAGAAATTTTCAAGTCAAACAAACACCATTTTATAGGGACTTCTAAAAGTAATTTGGGAAGTTTCCCACAAAACTTGCTCGTTATTTTTTAACATTTCATGAACAAGTAGAAGGAAGCTCTGCCTATTTTTTGCAGTTCTAGGGCATTCAAGACCTTCAAGGGCGTCTCTTCTTCCTTCTATTCACTTTCCTCCATCAATTGTAAGTTTGATTGGTTTCTTAGTTTAGGTCAGCAAACTATTCTCTTCATTCTTGTAAAATTGAAGGAGCTAGTGGGATAACCCACTAGCCCTCTCATCCCCTCTACCCTGAGGGGATTGTGTCATTTTTTGTCCTTTTTTCTTTTGTCTCATTTTCTCTAACTTAAACAAGACAAAATTAAACTAAAATAAACCAAGATAACAACACAAAACATTTCCTTTCCTCATTTAGATTAATTTCTTAGTTTTCATTTCCTAGTTAGTTCAAGTTATTTTTCCTTTTTGCAAAGTAACGAACCTTCACTGTCAAAATCTTAGTATGCTCTTTGCCCTGCGAGTCTAACTCGATCTCGACAAAACCAGAACTGATTCTAAATAGTGTGAAGTAGTTTAATTAGGTAACTATTTTCTATTTTTTCTCAATACAGAGATGAATACTTGTTGATTACATGTGAGTTCAGGGGGATACTCATTGAGATTCATTCTACACTAGTTGGAAGTCCTTGTATTTTAGCTTGTACCCACTTGAGTAATAATGGTTAAAAAGTGACAAATGATATATTAGCTTTAGTTAGATTTTCCATTTCTGCTCAAGCCTACAATCCTACAATTGTGAGTGGATCAACCCATATTGATCCATCTCACTAATGAACTTAAGTGCAATCCAAGTGAAACCACTTAACTAATTAAAAATTACCAAGATCAATTCAAAGCCTTTCCATTGCAGCAATACACTTTTCGCACTAGTCCCTGTTGAAATAATGTAACTGTGAAGAGCATTCTTATTATTATTTTGTTATTGGATTAAATCCCCATTGTGGATTAATCATGTTATTATTTTTATTGGATTAAATCCCCATTGTGGTTTAATCATGTCATTATTATTATTATTGTTATTGGTTTAATCCCCATTGAGGATTAATCATGTTGGTAATTGTATAAGGACCAAATCCCCTTTTGCGGATTGGTCATCGGACAATTACAAAGTGCAGAATAAGAAGTCGACCCCATCAATTATAATGAAAGGGCCAGAATCAATTAAAGGTGGGTTTACCCACCCAGTGTGAGAGGTCGGCCCTGCCAGATGGTGACTCTTCACACGTGCCAGATTGATATAAATAAGAGGCTAGCGCCTCACTTCTTACACACAACTCACTTGCTCATTATCTTATGAGGTAAGCTGCAATTGGAAGTTGGAGAGAGGAGAAGAAGGGTGGCACATCTCTTGGGGAGGACTATCTGTATTGGTTTGAGTTATCTCATGAACATTGTATAAGCCATTTATGATAAGGAAGTTTTTGTTGGGTTTTCTTCCCCTAGAGGGTTTCCCAGGATAAATGTTGTGTCTCTTGTGAATGTGTATTTCTCAGTGATCTTGTTCTTATTATGCTCTTATCTATTGAAATGCAAAGAACTATAATAATGGCATAAACATTAACAGTCCCTACAATATTATCCTTTGTTTCTTTTTATTTCATTTGCATTAGAAATATTTTGATGTCTCATTATATGTTGCTAGATTACTATTACTTGCTTTTGTTTCATTATTCAACTCCTAAAATTCTTGTACTTAGCTTACTCAACCTTAATTCATTTTATTAGGGACTACCCCCCTTGGCTTCGCTAGGAGTTAGCCTAGACTAAGGAGTCAAGTATCAGGTGAGAGAGACCCGACTCAAGATTCTCCCCCAAGGCCGCACCCAGTGAATTTAAGATTGTTTCACATGACTCGAGATGCAGATTAGGTGGCGACAACAAAATGCCATAGGTATCACTAAAGGTGAGGTTGAAAAGGTTAACAAAAACATCAATTAGTGCAAGGGAGAATAGATTATGATCACTCTAAATGGAATAAGGGTCTCCTTCAGTGTGGAAGAGTAGTTCTCTCAACAAGGTGCATGCAATGGCCATCTTGGCATCAAGCCAAGGGCACCAAGGGAGGAGGTTATACTCCAAGTAATGGTTGAGGAATACAAAGGTATAGGATACAATCCTAGGATCGAATGTGATGTTGAGAGATAAGAAAACTCGTGGGTCCTCTTTTGAAAAATTAAAACCCTAACAAGTGACACAATTAAAAGAGATCCAAGCTCAACAATTAGGTATTTAATCCAAGCATTACCACATTTGACCTAGATATAAAATGGGAAGAAATGATTGGTCTCCCACTAGATAAGGCCTAAAGGATAGAAAGATCAATGGAGAAGGTGGGCATCCAAGGGAGGGATTTAAGAAATATGAACTCCTCCATTATAAGGGCATAGGGAGAGGACAAGAAATAAATCCTTCACTTAAAAAAGGGAAGGGTTGATGGAAACTCCTTCGTGGAGTCACCAAAACATAGCATGATGGTTAGAGTGGTGCACCACGCTACCATAAGGAGGATGGAGAAGGAGATTGGATTTTCCACTCAACGCTAGGGTGAATTTTAGAAACCCAAGGAGAGGGTGGGAAAAGATAAGAGAGAAATCCACTAAATTAATTAAATTTTTACTCCTAATTAGTTATCTAGGACTATAGATTAATCAGGGTACTTTGGTTAGAGTTCACAACAAATAGATGATAACAATGAATTAACAAAAGAAACCAAACCCACCTAGGGCTCATTTACTGATCTCCTTAGGTGAGCTAATTAACCTAAGCATTGGAAATAAACGAGAGGAGAAATTGAGAGAACTCACTTGAAATAACATTGTTGTAGGTATTGAAGCTACATAGGCTAAAGATGAGAATTGTTACAAGCCTCCAAGATAATGTTCCACCTCTCAAATAAACCTACACACAGATCAATCTTTGTGCAAAACAAAATTGCACATGATCTCCAATACAATGCAATAGATAACTCTAGATCTAGATCTACCATACAAAATATGTAGATTTTAACCTTGTACTATATTTACTGCAAATAGATTTTCAGTAAAAGAATAGAAAAGATGCAAAGGCAAATACAAACATTGCACAGATATTTTTCCCCCGGAAACCCAATTTGGGAAAACCAACATATTCTATATTCATTCATAGTGATATATTGTTTACAATACAATATACATATAGGAGTCAATGGCATCCAAAACCCTAACCCAATGACTTGGATTAGTCAACAACCCTAATTCCTTAACTGGAAATAGAAAACCATCGGAAAAAAACCATGTGTCGAAAAACCACCCAACAATGGACACGAAAATCAAGGCAACACGAAAAACGAGGCAAAATTGTGACACATTTCCCGAGGCAAAAAAAAATATCGACGGTGTTTCTCCCAAACTCTCGCACAGGGGGCTATTACAACACTTCTAGACCTTAGTCAGCCCTTGGGCTTGATCATTAGAATGCCTTTCACCACTTTGGATAATTATTGTGAGTGAAAAACTCAAGGATAATTAAAGTTGTCGATGAGCAAGATTAATTACCTGAGGAAAAAAAACATTCGATGAAAGGACTTCCCTAATGATAAATTCCTAGGTCATAGGTAACTAGACAAAAATTGACTCATGCTAGAATATTACAATATTGTCCCACGCAGGGGAGCAAACATTCTGAATACATAGAAAGACGTGTCGAGAGAAAAATTTGCCTTGTTGAACCAAAAGTCTTCAAACCGGTTGTACCACTAGGCACATATCTTCATGGTATATGACATTGACCCCCTAGTCGAAATAGGTGGTCAACAAGACTATTAAGAGTTTTCATTATGATTTCATCTTTATCTAGGGTATCTCCAATTGCTTCTAGTTGTTCCTTGAATTGAGAGATCCTAGAGAAATAGTCATGAACTGTTTCTCCTTTCTGCATCTTTGTATTCTTGAGTTGAGTTCTCAAGTTCATATTCCAGTTAATGTTTCTTCCTTCATATAATCTAGTTAGGGAACCAAACATTTCTTTTGGGGTATTCTTAGATGCCACTTGAGGGATCAAGTGATATTTGATAGAGTCTGCAATGATTCTTTTGGCCCTAACCATGTCCTTCTAGTACTTTGCTTTAGTTGTAGCATCTGTGTGTTCTCGTACATTTTCTTTGATGAATCTTGCAAGTGCAATCCTATACTTCCAGGAACATAAGTTATCCACACCTTCAAACTTGTCAACAAGCTTGGTGCTTGCAGACATCTTGACTTGGAGCTAGGAAAATGACCAAAAATTGAAAATGCTTAGAAATTAAATCTGAACTTACTAGGAGGTGTGCTTGGCTGAGGTGAGTATCCTGGTGCAGTCAGTTTTCTGAAAATCCAAAATTTACCCCTTGAAACTGGACCTGCATAAATCTGGACTGGTACTTCTGGTATGGGTTCTGGTTTCTTGATTTTCTGGTTTTCTGGTACCAGTGAAAACTAGGGTTTCATTTTATGGGAGTTCTGTCCACTAAAAAGGTGTGCTCAAGCTGCCAATGAGTTTGCTAGGCTAGGGTGCACTTCCCTAGGTGTTTTTTAGGCTAAAATTATTTTCCAACAGAAAGCCCTAATTTTCTTGTACGACAATAGTGACATTTTTGCTTACCTATGATACCATGTTAATTTTAGAGAAGGTATTAAGTTTCTTTTCAATTTACTAGATAACAATATCATAGGTAGGATCATTGAGAGAATCACAATCACAAGATACACAACATTTATCCTGGGAAACCGTCATGGGGGAGAAAACCCAACAAAAACTTTCTTAATATAGATTCTCAATACAATGGCAAGATAAAAGACCAAACACTAGAGAATAACCAAGATTGAGCAATGCACCTCTCTCTTCCTTCTTCTCCCAACTGCAGTTATCTCCAAACTTGTGCACTTGTTGAGTAACTTGAGTGAGTGAGTGAATGAGGTGCTAGCCTCTCTTATTTATACTAGCTGGTAGGCGTTAGGGAGGTGTCACTTCATCAAGCAAGGTCGACTTCTTCTCTTAGTGGCTAAAACCACTTTAATTAGGCATGGGGGGCGACTTCTTAATTAGCAGCATATAATTAGGGTTTGACCAATCCACAAAAGGGGATTTGGTCATTTACAAAGCCCGACATGATCAATCCACAAAAGGGGATTGATCTAATTAATAATAACTCAATAATAAGTAGAATAGTCTTTGCAGTTACAATATTTCAACAGTGCATTCCTTCTCTATCTCATTCTCACACATGGTGAATTATTGGAGTTGTGGGAGATGTGGCAGCCACAAACTCACACTTGTCACAAGTTTACTCACCAAGTGGTGCGCCTTCCCTCCTTGGGAAGTGCTCCCATCCTCTTATATAAATAAGCATGCCTCTCCATTATTGGCTAATGAGAGTTGGAGTTAGCTTGCTATTGTTGTAATATTGTTGTAAGATCTTTTTGTTATTGGAATAAAGAGACTCTGGAGGTCAAATGGTGTATTGTACTAAATGTGTGGATGCTTGATGTTCATAGTTAATCATATGAGGTAACCGTAGAATAGTTTCTTTGCTTTCTATTTTGTTAATTGGCCCTTGAGTAATGTATTTCTTTAACTAGGTTGTTATTTTGATCTCATTTCTGTTCACATATGTGGTTAAAGATTTGTATGTTAATTTAGTTTGATGGCATACTATCTAGATTTCATGTGTAGGGGATTTTGGATTTCCATACTTAACAATATTGTTGGAATCCTTTCTGGTTCTCAAGAACATAGTCCCTCAACTTTCCACCAAGAGACTCCATAGCCCAAGGATTCCAATCCCTCAAGCCTCTCTTTCTCTCTTTCACCAAAAATCAAAAATATTTTCTATTACCATTTTACTTTCATGCAACATCTAAATTTTGTATTTATTCAAAGTTAAATCCAAAGCAAATTGTATTGCATGCATTTATAAGTTAGATCTATCTTTTACTTTCAAAGCTTCATTATTCCAAGTAGATCTAGAATTTTAAATCCGTCTTTTTAGCAATTTTTAATGGAAAATTTCAAGGCTAGAAGGTAGATCTTATTTTTTATCTTTCAACTTCATATTTGGAAATCTTAATGCCACTTTAATTTCTGTTTTAGTACAGCAAGCAAAGACACTAAGAAATCTTGCCATTTGCTTGTTTTGCTAGTCTCTAAATTATTAACTTAGCATAGGTTTTACTCAGAATGTTTTTTGTACAACTCTAACATATTTTGCATGCACTTCTAAAGGGAATTTCAGCATCTCTTAGCACAATTAGCTTGCTGATTTTTGTGGATTTTTGGACATCCAAGATGAAATGCTGGCCAAATTTTGAGGATTTAGACTATTCGGGACCCCCAGGAGCACTTTTCCTCTTCAAAAAATATTTTTTTCTTGAAAACTTGTAAAATTGTGATCCGGATTTATAAGGATCACAAAATTTCCCAAAAATAATCATTTTAACATCAATAAAATCAATGGGATACCTAGTGCTCAGTTTCAATCCCCCCAGGGGGGATCAATGTCCTTGTGTGATTTCTCCATTTATCTTCTTTCATTGCTTTTAATTTCTTGCTAAATTAAAAAAATAAAATTAACCATAAAATTGATCACAACACCACAAAACATTAGAGTAGTTTGAGTTTCCTAGATTAGTTTAGTTTAGTTTATTTTTCAGTTATTTTATTTCTGCAATTTCAATGTTAGAAAATAAACCATCCCCTCAACTTCCCCTAGTATGTTCTTGACCCTCCTTTGCAAACTTTTATTGATGTTAGGAGTGGTTCCATACAAAACGGGGATTGGTCAGTGTAGATCTAGTTTTAATAGGATAATCCAACATTGGTTATTGTTTGATTGGGACAATACATTGAGATTGTGTGTGAAGTGAGAAGGATACTCGTTGATGAGATCAATTATCTCCTTGTTGGACCTCTGACATTTTTCTTTGTACCCAATTGAGGGATAACCTCTAAAGGGCCAAACTTTATATTAGATTTATTTATTTGCAATCACTTGCACACACACTTTGCACTCGTAAGTGGACTTGCAATTTACCAAGCCACTTCAAAATAAACCCACAAACTAAACAAATCACTTCTAATAATAAAATTGTCAAGAGCACTCCATAACATTTTCATTTCAGACATCTTGGAGCAACCTTTACATTACTGGCATTGTTGTTTCTATTGCTATTATTTCCTTTCAAGCACTTGTATCTACTTTTCAAGATTATATCATCCTTGCGCAAGTACTTTATATGCTTTATATTTCTATCATAAGAAATTTCATTTATGTGTCATATATTCTATTAGAATAGTTCTAGTTGCTCTTGCTTTCATTTAAACACCTAGATTTCTTTTTCTTGTACTTAGCTTACTTAGCCTTAGTTATTTTTTAGGGACCACCCCCCTTGGCTTCACTAGGAGTTGGCCTAGACAGAGGAGTCGAGTGTTGAGTGATAGTATCTCGACTCAAGGCTTTCCCCCAAGAACACACCCAGTGGATTGAAGATTTCTTCCATGTTACCAGAGGTGTGTATAAGGTGGCAACAAAGTTCTCTAGCTAATCACCCATAGCATAAAATAAATAGACAAAGAGGTCCCTCCAAAGAGTCTCCAAAAGATTTTCAATTAAGCCCTAAGGGATTTGTCCCCCAATCCAACCATGAGTACGAATGAGGAAGGGCATCTCCTTTATAGAGTGATGCTCACGTTCCTTTACAATAAAATAATATTATCTCATGTGAGAGGCTCAAATATAGCCTATGGAGGAGTAAAACACAATTTCCCCCAACTAACTAGTCAAAATACAATAAAAATAAATTGATCAAGCCATATTTGCAATGATCAAGGTGAAATACCCCCTAGGAGAGGAATGCCTCACTAAAAAGAGAGGAAATCAAGTCAAATGTCAACATCTAGCCTCCACAAGCCTTGAAAGGGGTGATGCTCAACCAAATCCTCAAATTATGCAAGTACAACACTCTAGGTCTCCTCCAAATGTGGTTGTGTGGCCTCCAAAGCAAGGATGATTTTAAGGATCGAAATTTATTTTAAAATGTAGAAAACTTGGCGAATCTTAGTAATCCTTCACATGCCAACTATAAATGTTTGGCGATATTTTTGTAAAAATATTCAAATTTCTAAGGATTCTATATAGTTTGTATAAAATTTTGGCGATTTTTAAGGTAAAACAATTTTATCCTATAGAATTTGGGAGAATCATTTTTAGAATAACGAATCTTTTTTTTGGAAAAACCATGGAAAATTAGCCCATGAGCGAAATTTAGCCCCTAAAATCATCCCTGCTCCAAAGTGACAAGGGGTCAATAATTAATGAATATAACCCTCAAAAGGTGATGGCTTCTAAAAGATAGCTCCAACAAGCAAGGTGTGATGTCTTGAAGGGGGAATCCAACTCCTCTAATCAAGTAAAATACCTCTTGAAGTCTTGGGAGGGTCAAATGAGACCACATGTACCAGAAGGAACACATAATAAGTGAGTAACACATCCCCCAAGGAGGACGTCCCCATAAGTAATGTGAAAATTGTTAAGTTTTCACTGTTGTTATTAGGTTATTTCCAAATTACATGAGCATTCAATGCATTTCCAAAACAATAGTATAAAGAGGATGACTTAAAGAAACACAATCACAAGGTACGTAACATTTTATATTGGGAAACCCTCATGGGGGAGAAAACCCGGCAAAAACTTCATCAATAATAGATTGCCAAGACTAAGACCAAAACACCAAAGATAGACCAAGACTGAGCATGCACCTCTCTTCTCCTTCCTCCTACAATTGCAACCGCCTTCAAGATATGTGCACTAGATGGGTGAGTGAGTGTGTGTAAATGAGACACCAACCTCACATATAAATACAAGTGTGAGATGGCACTAGGGTTGTGTCTCTTCACTTGGTTGAGCCGACTTCTCCTAGAAGTGGCTAAAACCACTTTATAATTACTAGGGGCTGACTTTACAAATACCACTATACAAATACAGTTTGACCAATCCACAAAAGGGGATTTGATCTTATACAAGACCCGACTTGATCAATCCACAAAAGAGGATTTGATCTATAAAATAATAACTCAAATATAATTATAATATTCTTCGAAGTTACAATATTTCAACACAAAATGCCATGAAATGTGTAAAAGATCCAAAATATAGAACATGGCATGGCATGAGAAACCTGATGCATGAAGAAATAACCCAAACTACTTTTTGACTTCCTTGCAAAGCATGAATTGCCTCAAGATCCATGAAGATTGCTTGGGAACTATGAAGATGCCCAAAAACCTGAATGAAGCCAATGCGATGTTGAAACCATGGGGTGTTTCAAAAATCACATCATCAAGCCTTCTAGATCATCATGGACTCATGAAACCACATAAGCATCCCAATTGTTCGATGCTCAAAATGCAAGGATAGTGAAGAAATTCATTGGGATTACCCCTATGCAAAATAAGGGGTAACATGGATGAGGTAAGAAAAAAGGCATCTAAAAAGTTCATAGATAACCAAAAGGAAAGGAAAGACGTCTTTTATAGAAAATCTAAGCTAAGGGGCTTTAAGATTGGTGATTTTATCTTGTTCTAGGACAAAAGGAGTGAGAAACTAGGACAACATTTCAAGTTTGATTTTCCTTGGTTTTGGCTTTCTCAATATAGGTCGGTAACATGGTCTTGGGTCAGGTTCAACAAATGGCATGTGGAATATTGAGTCTTAAGATTTCTCCCTTCTGCATGCCTTGTAAGAAAAAGCTAGTTTTGTAATCTAGGTTAGGAAATAACTTGGGAAGCAAGCTGATGTTAGTATTATTATCATTTAAGTAGTCAGGATGCAGTATATTGTTTTAGTCTGTTTCCATTGTTTTGATTCTTCCCAGCTTCTCACCTTTGCAAGATGGTCATTTTGAAAAATAGGCTTCATCTTGATGGAGAATATTGTCATTTGTTATGCTTCATTTATACCCAAGAAAAAAGTTTTTAAAAGCTATGGGTTGGGGGGAAAATCGTTTTGAGTCAACTCATGTCCTTAGATCTACATATGGGGGGTTGGTTTGAGTCATTGGCATGTTCCCAAGGTGTATGTGTTCATAGGTTTTCATCAACAACCAAGGATTCTGGGATTCTCAACATCCCATAGGGGGATACTGTCCCCAAGACAGAGCTACTGTTAACAGTAAATCAACTCTTCCAACAGATTTATTGCCAAAAAAATACCAAATTGTTTACCAAGGAAAGATTGATGCATTACCAATTTTTTCAAAGTACACTCAATATTCCACATAAACATCATTTCCCAATAAACTCTTAGAGATTTCATGGCAAAAAAATCAACACACTATAGCAGTGGAAGAAGGATGGACAGTTCAGATTTCCGGCAGAGGTTTAGCACAAATCTCAAGGTCATTTCCAACACTAGTAGAAAGATAATTTCCAGCAAATTTATATCTCTTTTCTAGCAGATCTGAAGGTCATTTCTAGAAGAGATATGGTAGATATCAACACCAGAAAATTGCTTTTCCAACATGTCAGAAACTATCAGCACTATTATCACACAAACTTGCACTCCCTAGTGCAAAGCACTCACAAGGTACTAAGCTTGAGTGTAACTTGGAAGAGTTTCCACTATCACATAAACAACTACTTCCCTCTTTTTAGGTTGGAATAAATCCAACACAAGGGAGGTTCACCTAGCAACAATTAGGTTCCCTAAGGCAAGTCAAACCAAGTCTAAGGTTACCTAATTCACTATCCAACTACAACCAACTTTGAATGATAAAAAATTTAAGAATCAAGTTGATTATTTAAGACTAATTCCAAATTTTAAATAAGAATTCAATTAGGCAAGTTTGGGGGTCTATGAAGTTTTTCTATGTGTATTTAACTACCACAAATTCCAGATCTGAAAATTAATCAATGCTTCTATAAAACTTGCTTAAAAGATGAATGAAATCGAACCATGAACAAGTGAAAACTACAGCAGTAAGCTTCAGCGTTTTAAAATGATGTGAAATTGTGATTTTCTGAGTAAATCTGAAAATGAATGCCACTTACTAATCTCAAATTTAAATGAACAGAACAACCACAAGATATGATTTATTTACCCTAATTAAATGCATAAATTTAGAGGGCAGCAAGATATATTTTCAAGAGAAATGATTTCTAGCTTTGAAATAATGAAAATCTACCAAGGCATCTAAGGTTTAGGGCTTGTTACCCCTTCTCACCTTGGGGTAACTAGAGGAGATCATGTGTCATGGCCCATAATGAAGATAGTGATCGCAATGATGATGATGATCAGTATTCTCCATAGATAACAGCCCCTCAAATGCGTCTCTCCTCATTCATCTCGGTTTATCACACCTAATCAACATGGTTCATTGGGTGATGGTGGTCCAACATGTTGTGAGGTACACTAGTCATTGTTTCATATAAAGCGTCATATTTAATACATTAGGAATTTAGGTGAGGATCATGGGTTGAAATCAGATAAAGAATCATAAGCTTGGAAGTTATGTTTTTTTCCTTGTTTCACCTTGGTGGACATCATTTGTGTCCTAGTCCAGTGTTGTCACTCTTGGGGTTTAACCTAACTCACTTGATCCTCTTGCTAGACACTCTAGAAGAAGTAGGATAACACCTAGGGTTTATGGTGGTATAAACCTTAGGGTTTCCGTACTATAATTTCATCCCTAGGCCTATGATGGTATAGCCATAGGGTTTGATTTTCACATCTTCTTATGCTCCTAGCCTCCATAAATGGTTGTTGCAAAGACTCCATTTTCCCAAGAAGAGAAAATGGCACTAGTATTCTCTTCATTGCAAGTGATTCAATCCTTAATTTGACTCTTTCTCTCAAAAACAACTTGTGTTAGCTTAGGATATTGCATTGCATCTCCATTCCATTGTCATTTTTGTTGATGTTTTGGTAGTTGTGGGAGGTATTAACCTCCATGGATAAAACTTTGACTAGAATAGAATATT
>ML795689.1:161834-179224 GCA_009831015.1 Picea engelmannii | reverse complement strand
TGTTTCTTCTTCGACATTTGAAGACCTCCTTACATCAGTTGGATTCACGTCCTTTTGAGTTGTAAGTTTGATTGGTT
Organism: Picea engelmannii; assembly: GCA_009831015.1. Classification (NCBI taxonomy): domain Eukaryota; kingdom Viridiplantae; phylum Streptophyta; class Pinopsida; order Pinales; family Pinaceae; genus Picea; species Picea engelmannii. The sequence continues at coordinate 179,147 of ML795689.1, read as the reverse complement.
CTATATTAATTCCTTTATCCAAAATTGGGACTTTTACATCTAACGACTTCTTTAGTTCCATAGGCTTAGTCATTGTCTCTTTATCGACTAATGATGTTTTGCAATCTGTTTTTTCTTGTAAAGTCTTCTTATCATGCTTCAACTTTTTTATCTAAGTTAATAAGTCTTGATTATGTCGTCTTAATCATAAGAGTTCTTCCTTATTTTCTGACCTATTGTCTTTTTCTGATTCTAGATTCTCCCTTCTTTCGTCCTTTAAGATTTTAATTTGTTCAAGTAACTTCTGGTTAAGGTTCCTTAAGCAGGAGATTCCTTCCTCCTTTTTGGTTGATTTCTCCTTGAAAGCTCGATTTTCTTGTTCTAAATTTGTATTCCCTTGCTTCTTGTCTTTTGACTTCTTGATTTTAACTAGTAGATTTTGATTATGATTTTTTAATCATAATATTTCTTCATCTCGTTCTAGTAAGTCTTGGTCCATTTTTTGTCTTTCGATATTTAGTTCTTCATTTTGTGCAATGAGTTCCTGAATACGCTCTTTGAAGTAACGGTTATCTTTCTCTGTTAACCCCTTAAAATATTTTTCCTTCTCAATTTCAAACTCTAATCTTTTATTGCTGGCTTTATAATGTCCTAGTTCTCCTTCCAATATTCGTGATTGCATTTCTAAGTTATCTTGATATCCTTCCATAATAAATGTTTTTTTAATCCTTTTTTTTTTTTTCAAATACTTCACAACCTTATAATTCTCTTATTAAAGTATTTGATTAGCTTTTTATAAGCCTTGCCTTTGGTAATTTTTATAACTTTATAAAAATAATCTTTTATTTAAGTGTAAGTAAAAATATTAAAAATATTAAACTTGTAAAAATAAAACTCCACCTTTCCACTTTATTTTGGATTTGAAAATTCAAATACGTTTTCACTTTTTTTTTTTATATCCTTTATATATTTCGAATTGCCTTGTAATTATTTAAGTTCCACTAATATATAATAATTTATTATTTTTTTTTGTCTTTTTTAAGAACTCCCGGTGGTAAGTACATCAAAAGGGTATTCTCCAATGCTTATTCTTTAGTTATTTCATGTACGACCAAAAAAATAAAATTGGATTAACCCTTTACTAACGCGCCTTTTCAAATCTCGTTGACTTCCATTTTGGAGAATATGCGTTAGTCTTAATTTTAATATCTCTTGCTAGTGTTATTTCCAACCGTCGTGGCTTTGACACTTAAATTAATAGAGGCTTGTTGTAGTTCCATCATTGCCGAGAGGAGTCGCGAGGTATGGATGGCTGCGGGTTTATCACCAAACTGTGGTTTGTTTAACACACACAATTTTTTGCAATCAGATTATAACGCAGACTGCCTAATGGCTATAATGCAAACCACGATGATAATAAACTTAATGGCGGATGCACGAAATGGGTAAATATGTCATCCAGATTATAACAACGGTACAAAGGGAACAATATATGAATGAATTGGGCTTTATTTCTCACGGTTGCAAGTGCAATCTATGAATTAGCGTGATTCCTGAATTTACGACATGCTGAGATCTGTGTTCTTCATCCTCTAATGTTACCTTCTATTGCAATTCTAGCCAGATTACTTGAAATTTATAACACAAACTTCTTTAATATTGTTATTTTTTTTTTCTTTTTGAATTTTACAGCAGAATAATATTTCTTCAATAGAAATTGATTTCTTTAAATATGAAATGGGGCAATTGTACGGTGGCTAAGCGAAACAATAGTGGTCTTCAATTGACACAATGTGTGCGGAATTCGTACGACCAATTAATTGATTTGTACAGTTGTATCCTGTATGTATCCTTGATGGTAATATATTTTTTATTTATTTATATATATAATTTTTCTTCAAATTTGAGTGGACGGATTTCTTTTTTCACTAGATTGGTTCGACAGAATTTCTGTGTCGTCAAGGTATTTGTTTTTTCTTTATTTGTTTTTTTCTTTTATCTGCAACAGAGTTTTTGAGTTTTAAATGGCCAAAGGCCAATCTGTGGTCAAAGACCTAAGGAAATAAGAGAAACTCTGAAATTTTTTGTGTGGCTAAAAGCTGGTTCAGACAAGGTCTGCAAGAGACACTGGCCAAAGGCCGGGATTAGAAAAACAAAGCTTTGATACCAAATGAGACGAACAAAGTTCGCTCACACAAGAATTATCCAAAATACTTGGAATATAACAAAGTAATCCATATAGGACTGTAAACAATAAATGAATAATAAGATATAAGATAAGATAGATAGATGATTACAATTGAGAATGAGGGCTTACTTATATACCCACGTAGGGGTGCCCTTTACCAATAGTCATGTTCTTTGAGACATGACCTTTCATTAATAATAATTATTATTTATTAATTATTATGTTATGAATATCTATAGTATATGTATATTTATGTTCATAACAATGTTTGGCATAATTCTTGGATATACTAAAGCACCCCAACCCAATGCATCTCTTGGTGCCCTCATCCATCAAAAACGTCAAAGTTGAATTTTTGGGTCAAAGTCAACATTTGATTGGTCAAAGTCAAGGTTTGACTGGTGAAAAGTTAAAATACTAGTCAACGTCAAAGTCAAAGACAGTCATGACTTCCTCCATAAAATCAGAGTGGCACAACAGAAGCATGGCCTCTTGGTAGAGCATGGAAGACAAGGATTGACATCATCCTTGCAAAGAACAAATGGCAAAATTATGGAACCACAGACTGAAGAGCAGGGGTCAAAGGATGAAGAGTTAATTTTTGGAGGTTCCAAGCATATGAACGTGGAGTAGGAGAAACAATAAAAAACAACTACTACAGATCTAAATCTCTGGAAAAAGAAGGGATCTTTTTCCAAGAAGCAATCGTAGAGCCAGAAAGATCTAAGATCTAATACATTATGTTAACCTTTTAGCTCGAGAGGTACTCCGCATGTGTGTCTTGTATGTAGAAGTTACCTTGTACCTACACTACTAGACACTTGACTTTGTAATGGGTTTTTATAAATTTGTGATAAAGTGGTTCTTTTATGTAAGTGACTTTTTAATGAAGTGTACCTTCTAATATTAAAGTGACTTTATTTCATAAAGTGCACTTATGTTATAAAGTGAAAATGTACTTTAATATTTTAAGTGATTTATTTTGGAGGGAATGAATCATGGCCCTTGATATTGTAAAGGCAAGAATAGATCTTGGCCATTAGATCTAGGGTTGGAGAAGGTGAAGGTTCTCTTTAATATTATAGGAGAATACCTAGGGTAGTGTGCAAGAAACAATGAGAAAGAGTTTAAGACAGATTTTTCGAGAGAGCTTGAGAGAGGAAAGAGGGAAACAAGGAGGGTGCATTTCCCAAGAGAGATTGGACACAAATTCCAAGGGAATATTTCTATGTGAGTGTTGATTGTTGTTGTTGGAGGCCATATTATACAGATCCGTACAAGGGAAATAAGGCACGAAAATCGAGGCACTGTTTGGCACACTTTTCGAGGTTTTTTAGGAGGGTTTTTCTTGCTGTAGCAGGGCCGTATAGAGCAGTTCACACAACATATTGAGGGAAAATTTCTCAAGGTGTTGATTTTTGGGCAGGTCGTACAACAGTACAGATTTGGCACGTTTTCCAAGGTAGAGTATTGTGGGGGCAATTTTGTGTGTTGTAAGTGAATTTCTCTTGGATGGAAATTGTATTATTGTTGTTGATATATCTTTCCTGAAGCTAATAAAATCTCTCTCTCTTTGGGTTTCCCCACATTGGGGTTTTCCCTAGCATTTGCCTAAATTTCAGAGTTTTTCATGGTTGAATGATTGTTGTTCATTGTGTTTATTCCGCTGCATAATTGCTTAGCAATGTGTATTTCTGCTTATGGTAATTTCTGAGTGTAGGTTTAGAGATTTCATAATTCATAGAAGACAGTTATCTCTAGGTTGCTAAGTGTATGACAGAATTTAGTCTTGTTGATTTTGTCATTTAAATTTCTACACATTCAAAGGAACAACACACTCTCAAGGTTGGAAATAATACTTATCTCAGAAGAAAAGAAACTCAAGCAGAACAATATCCAGACTCTAGGTTTGCATATCAGGTTTGATATTTTTATTGTTGCTTAAGTATTGCAGTCCTTTAGATTTTATTAATGCCAGGAACAAATGAATATTTAGTAGCATGTACTATAAATATAAATGATTATTGTGCTTAATTACTTAGATATTTCTTGTTCTTGTTCGCAGGCAGGACACCTTGGTAATGCTATAATGAATTACCATGAAATTGATATGTTCTTATAAAAAAATGCTTTTATATTGGAAATACTTTTGCTCTTGTTGTTCCTATTTCGGGCAGGTTATCCTACATATTCCAGGAAGGTCACCACAGAAAGAAAGACTTGAAATGACTCAAAGGGATTCAAACTTCAGAGGGAGTCAATGATAAGGAAGAAGCAATGTTTCGTGACACTTTGCAGGATGCATAGGGGCATGCAGCAGATGGAAGCGTGGTTCGAGAATTCTCTCAATTAGAGGGAGTTGATGGAAGAATTTGAAAAGAAGGATCTTGTAGGATTCATGCCGAGTTGTAGGCCATTGTGTCGAGTTGTAGTCTTAATGTCAAGTTGTAGGCCTTGTGCCGAGTTGTAGGCTCCATGCCGAGATGTAGGCTTCATGTCGATTTGTAGGCTTCGTGCTGAGTCGTAGGCCTTGTGCCGAGTTGTAGGCCTTGTGTCGAGTTGTAGGCTTCATGTCGAGTTGTAGGCTTCATGCCGAGTTGTAGGTTTTATGTCGAGTTGTAGGCTACTCCAGTCAGATGGTCTGGTATGTCGAGTTGTTGATACACCAGTGAGATAGTCTGGTACGCTAGTGGCATAGTCGAGAACTTGTATGTCTATGATGGTGTTGCTCGTAATATGATTTGGGTGATCATGAGATAGCCTGTGTAGCTCTGGTGATGATACCAGTCTACAAGATCATGTAGGTCTTTCCCATGCCATGTGAGATAGATGGATAGTGATGATAGTAATGATGATACTCACAAAATGGGTGTAGCCATGGGTGAGCACGCCATGCGGGTGTATCCCATGACAATGATGTTGACACACACTACGAGGTGTAGCTCTAGTGTTCTCTAGCGAGTTGTGGCCCCTAGACGAGATTAATAGGTCCACATGGGTGTAGCCATGTGTGACGTAATGATGCTACCAGTAGCATGGTCTGCGTAACCATGAAGAGAGTATCATGGCATAACGAGGAAGGCTATGAAGACCAGAAGGGAACATCATGGTTAAATACCTCCCTAGCTAAGAGGGAGTGTTGTTGTTTTGGTAGTTGCGGGAGGTATTAACCTCCATGATAAACCTTTGACTAGAATAGAATATTTCGGAAGCAAGAGAAAACCTAAACAAATGTGTGAAAACCCTGGAAGACAAGTCAGATTAGCAGAATAAGTAATATTGAAGTATTATATACAGAAAAGGTCATGGCGGCCCTGCTTGAAGAGACACATGTTCACCTAGCCATATTAGTATAAATACAAGGCACTTTAGCTCATTTGGAAAAACACACACTCACTCAGTTGGTGCACATATCTTAGAAGTGCAGTAGCAATAGAAGTAATGCACAAGTCTGGAAGAGGAGCAATAGCAGTTGTAGTGGTGCAACACACTCTTATTCAACCTTTTTGGTACTCTTACTTTTGTGCTACCTTGGAGAAAGTGCGCTCTCTTGGTTTATCTATTGGTTCTAGTGTGGCTTCCCAGAATCATTCTATCTAGCAAAGGTTAAGGTGCTCCGGGGTGGCTTTTTTCCTATGGTTGGGTGACAATGGTGTAGCATTGTCTATGGTAAATGAGCACAATATGTTGATATTATGGTAGCTGCGGGAGGTACTAACCACTACGTGTAACCTTGACGAGTCTAGAATATTCCAGGAAGCAAGAGAAACCCTCCAGAAGACGAGTCAGCTCAAGATAATAATTTATATTAAATTATTATCCTCCAGAAGTAGAAGTCGGCCCAGATAGGTCACTTGGAGGACTATAAATAAGAGGGTGCTAGAGTTCATTTGTCACACTCACTCTCACAAATGCATAAGGACAAGTTGTGCGCATGACTGGAGGAGAGTTGCAGTTGTTGCAATCGTGACTTGGTCTTTTGTTATGGTTTGGACTTACTGCCTTGGTTATAGTTTGAACTCTCTGCTTGGTACGCTATCTTTGGATAGAAGTACTCTACCTTGGTTGGATATTGGGTCTAGGGTTTGCTTCTGAAAATATTCTATCCATCAAGGTTAAGGTGCTCGGGGCAACCTTTGTGCCTATGGTTGGGTGACATTATTGAGATATTTTCTATGGTGAAACAAGCACACCAATTATTCTAACATGTTATGGGTCCACACTATCTTCAGATAGTCTAACCACTAGAAGGTAGATTGGGAGGATTTTCTCAGTTGTAGTTGCAATTGCAGTCAAAGTTTTGTTGCAACAATTAAACCCTAACCCTTGTGTTGAGGCACCTTAAGTGAAGCACTTGACCTAATTCCTGGATAACCTAGTGCGCCCTAGCCTAGCACACCTCCTGGTACTCTGAACAAGCCAAGGCGTCAAGTTTGATTTTTTGGTCAAAGTCAAAGGTTGACCAAGTCAAAGTCAGAGGTTAACCAAGTCAAAGCAGTCATGACTTACTCTATGAAGTCAAAAAACAAGTTATAAGGGGATTCTAACTTTAGAGCATGGAAGACAAGGATTGATCTCATCCTTGACAAGAATAAAGTGTTGGATATCGTGAAAGGAAAGATCATGGAACCACAGTTTGAAATGGGAAAAGAGAAGGAACCTCAGAACGTTGTAGTTATGGAGAAGTTCAAGGACAATGACATCAATGCTATGAGCATCATAGTGGACTCTATAAAGGACCATTTTATACCCTACATCTCTCATCTTGACTCATCTAAGAAGATGTACGATGCCCTAACTAACCTCTTCTCAGTCAGAAATATTGGACAAGTGATGAGTCTAAAGAATGAGCTTTGTGACACGAAAATGAATGATGATGACAGCATAACATCACACTTTGTAAGAATCTCTCAGTTAAGAGATCAACTACAAGCTATTGAGGAAATCATTTCAAAAAAGGAACTAGTAAATATAGAACTTAATGTCCTTCCCAAGACATGGGATGCATTTGCCACAAGCATGAACATAAGAACGAAGTATCCTACATTTGAAGAACTTTGGACTTGTTGTGCACAAGAAGAATCAAGGATTAGAACAAAAGAGAAATCCCAAAAGAAAGATGATGATCAAGCCTACAGGAATAAGAAGAAGTTTGGTTCAAGGATGAAACCAAATCAAGAAAAGGATATGTCAAAAATACAATGCTTCAACTATCGAAAATATAGTCACTACAGGAGCTAGCGTCCTGAGTTAAGAAAAGGAAGGAAACACATGAAGCAACAATTTCCAAAGAAAAGGAACCCTCAAGAAAGTCAAGCAGGATGAAGCAGACTTCTACTACTCATGGTAACAATATTCTCTTGTAACATAGTCCTTTTACATACCATCTTTACATACATATCATGTGTATCTATTTCTTAGAAGATAATATGATCAGTGCCAATGAAACAATACCTATGGGAGAAGAACAAGATAATGATTTCCATTACAATGACTACTAGTAATGTATTTGAAAAGGATGAAGTACGTTGTCTACCTTTGGTGACAATCCTTACGGAAGATATTAAAATTGTATATAAGTAACATCTCCCAGATGGGCCGCAATCAGAACCAAACTTGAAGAGACCCGGAAGGAGTCAAATTAGAAAGAAGTCAGTAATCAAGAGGAAACTAGAATAGACTTGTGACACTTTACAAAAAGCAAGAAGAATGTAGATGAAATCATGGACTCTCTCATATGGAGGGAGTTGATTGCATAATTCCAAAAGAAGAGCGTGCATATTGCTCATTCAGGCATGAAGTTGGGATTAGGAGGGAGATAATCCTCAATGATGTGATCCATTAAAGAACCTGTGAAGACTATGAAGTATCTGTCCATGTTCTTCATTACAAGTAGAAGCCATGATAAGAAACACGTGTTCAGTTTGACTCTGGAAGAAGTCTTCTTCGAAAAGAAGCCCTGAATATCCTTGGTTGTCCATCTACATATATGTTTATATGACGAAAAGAAGAAGTTGGAACCTTCAGAAAGGAAGGCATAGAATCTATAGAATATTCCATGGACTCCAACATTGAAGATGAGGAAGAACATGAAGATTCCAAGAAAGAAAGAAAAACAACCAATTGAACCATTTATTATACTAAGAATCATAAGACTACTAGCATGTTTTGAACCCACCAGAAGTAGTTGAACAGAAGGAATGGAAGGAAGTTGTGATGAAGAACAATGTATGTGAGAAATTGTGAAAAATACATATGAATGGAAGCATTGATAGATACAAGGCGAGATTCAGAACTAGAAGGTTCTCCCAGAAGGAGGGAGAAGACTATGATGATAGCTTGTTCCAGTAACCAGATATACCTCTAGTTGAGCCATTATATCTCTTGCAGTATCCATGGGTTGGAGTTTACATCAAATGGATGTAAAGACTGTTCTTCTCAATAGAGTAATTGAAGAAGAAACATATGTAGAACAACCTCAAGGTTTTGAGGTATACCAGAAAAAGACCCATGTATGCAAATATAAGAAGATCTTGTATGGATTCAAGCAACCTAGTGCAGAGTCTCTTATGTACAGCAAAAACATGGTGAAAAATTCATATGACAGAGGAAGTGTATTGAAATGGTTCTTCAGAAGATCGGGATGATGGATTGCAAATCCATGGAAAACTCCCATGATGACAGATCTGAAGAAGTTGAGAGACTCTGATCCAGTAGACCCATCCCTGTACCTGTAATTGATTAGCTCCCTGATGTATTCGATGAATACTAGGACAGCCATTTTCTTTGTTGTAAACATGTTGAGCCAGTTCCAGGTGGAACCTGGCCATGAGAATTGAATAATTGCAAAGCATGCCTTGAAAATTTGAAATATTTTCGTGGGACGTTTGAGTTATGATATACAGCTGCATGGATTTATCGATTCAGATTGGGCAGGGAGTGTAGATAACAGAAGAAGTACTTCTTGTATATGTTTCAGTTTGAGCTTTTCCACAATATCATGGGCTAGCAGGAAACAAAAGTCTGTTGCACTCAGCACTGCAGAAGAAGAATATATTGCAGCTTGTGATGCTTGTACATAAGCAGTGTGGTTCCGTAAGCCATTTTTGGACTGTTTGATCAGGTGCTGGATTCGGCCGTGATATATTGTGATAACCAGAGATTTGTAAAACTCTCGGAGAACCCGGTGTTCCATGGAAGGTCAAAGCACATTGAGATCAAGCATTATTTTCTGTGTGATAAAGTCTAGAAGGGAGAAGTATTTCTCCAGTATATCTCCATTGATGAGAAGATAGCAGATATTTTGGTAAAGCCTCTTTCCAAGATGAAAATTTTGCGTACTTAAGGGACAATTTGGGACTCGTGGAGATGACTTCCTTATTGTAAAGGGAAGTGATTACTCCTGAGGTTGGGAGGGAGCACTGATATGTTATTGATATATGGACAATCATTTTTCCGGTTTGGAAAATGGTCCAGGTTGGGCAGTCACTTTTCAGTCCGGAAAGTGGTCCAAGATTCTTAATGGACAATCATTTTTCCAGTTTGGAAAATGGTCCAGGTTGAGCAGTCACTTTCCAGTACAGAAAGTGGTCCAAGATTTTTTATGGACAATCATTTTCCAATTCGGAAAATGGTCCAGAATGGACAGTCGTGGTCTGACAGATTGATGACGTACCATAGACAGTGATTCCCCTTGTGGCCAATGTGGGGGAATGGTCTAGTAAAATCATTCTCCTTGGCAGTCACTCTGAGAAGTGGTCAAGTAGAATGGTCTGCCTCTTCGGGCAGTCATTCTTTCGAAGTTCACAGTTGTGAGCAATTTCGAAGAATGGTCCGATGTAGGAGGCTAGTGTAAGACAGTCATTTCCGTAGGAAATGGTCTGGACAGTCATTCCTGATAGAATTTTAAATTTTCTAGTTACACAATTACAATTACTTAATCCAATAGCAACTTTAGTAGGATCACTGCAAGATAGACAATCACAGATATGATAGAACACAAATATTATCCTGGGAAATCCTTGTGGGCGAGAAAACCCAACAACCAAAATCCTCAATATAGATTCCTTCAACCAGTACAATGATGTGCTATATATCTCCAAGAAATACCAAGACCAAAACACCAAAAGAACCAATCTCCAAGACTTGTGCGCTAGACCTTCTTATGCACTCCAAGATGCACAAGAGAAGTTTGTGAGTGTGTGTCCAAATGAGAGGAACCTATTCTCTATTTATACACAACAATGTCTCTCAAAGAGACATGGCTGACTAGCCACAATGGGGATTTTTACAATTATAAGTAAAGTACCAATATAATATAATAATTTATGTTGAGTGGACTTGTACAATATAATTATAATAACCTTTTAAAGGTTTGACTAAAACAAATATACAAGAATATATTCCGTAGTTAGACCAAAAAATATTAACACTCCCTCTTAACTATGAAGGTATTCTTTCCAAACACAGACTCCAAGTCTGATACCACACGAGCTCACATCCATTGACTATTGAACATGTGAATCTATACATCCTCGGATATCCATAGTGCAACATGACTTCACCCCATGAAACCAAGGTCTATGGGTAGCTCTCAATAGCTACAACATGTTCCCAGGACATCCACTCTATGCGATGCATCAGTACCTAATCATGTGCACTCATGTCTCAGTTCATGCTAGATGAGACATGTTGCCACCTTGTACACACCTGGGAGATGTGGAAGAAATCTTCAATCCACTTGGTGTGTCCTTGGGGGCAAGTTAGAGTTAAGGTGTTGTCACTTAATCCTCAACTCCTCCGTGTAGGCCAACTCCTAGCGAAGCCAAGGGAGGTAGTCCCTAATAAAATAATCTCAGGCTTAAACTGAAATCTAAGCAATTAGTGTTCTAGGAGTTTATTGCATTAACCAATATATAAATCAAATATATTCTAAAGCATACATAGATTAATTAACCACCACAAGATACATAAACGATACTTGCATAAAAAAGATACTTGACATAATATTAGATGCAAGTAAATTAAAATTTGCTTCAAAGTAAATGAATGAAAGTAAAGTGCTTGAAGCAAATGGATTTGTAAATGTAGAATTGAGACCAGTTCCTTAAAAGTATCGTGGGCAATGTAGATCGCATGTTTTATTAGATTTATTGATGGTAGGTTAATGAGATAAATTTTATTTGCAAGAAAGTAAAATGTTTGAACTAATCTATATTTGTCCCTTCAGAGAACATCCCTAAAGTCTAAAGTGGAGGTTGAGCTTGACGAATATCCAACAGAGAGATCCCTCTAATTTTGCACACAAGCCCAAGAGAATGTGGGAGATCTGACAGGGAGAACCTAGATCTCAAAGTTCCCACCAGATATCTTACACAAACTCTCTTACGTTTCCACTAAATCAAAGTTTCTTAAGGATTTCTCTATTAATCTATCGCTACTGACCAACCCAACATGTATGAAACTTACTCCCAAAAGATCGAGACAAGCTCGCAACTGAAAGGGTCAGGAACCACACTGGGAGTTGAGGGGATTTGTTTATTTTAAACAAGAAAACAAATAACTTAAAGTAAATGTTTTCTAATTACTAGTCTTCACTGACCAGCCTCTTTCGAGGAGCTGAGGAGACGGTTTATTGCCAACTTTGAAATTGCATGAAATAAAATCTAAACTAGCAATTAGTGCTCTACTTTGCAAAAAATAGGGAAAACTAATCTAGCAATTAAGGTATTACTTTCCAACTTGAAATCTAATCTACGTGTTTGTTGTTTCAAACTTAAAAGCAAAGAGAGAATAAAGATTGAGAAACTTGCTCCAAGACCACAACACAACCCCCTAGGGGGAAACACAAAGTGAGGCCTCCCTTGGCTCACTTATTTTATTAATTAGGTTACAATTGTCTCTTGAAGAGACTTTTGATCTCTTTAAAATAGAGATGAAGATCCTTATAAATGGATCGGAAATGAAAATTACCCTTTTACAACAATTTTCAAAGATATAGGGACACTTTGGGGGTCTTGGAAGCCGTAAAAATTTAAATTTTGGACAACATATCCCCTTGCCTTTGCACATACCTGAACAAAACAGAAATAAAAACAAGGTACAATATGCCCCAAAACACTTTAAATGTGTCTTGAGATGTTAGTAGTAAAGCCCCAAAATTTTCCTAAGTAAATTTATTGAAAATTTGCAAAAAGGAACCAAAGAATCAAGCTAGAAAGCTTACTTCCTTGGGATCTTTTGTTGTTGTTTTAAGGAATCAAAATAAAAGCACTAAATTGCCCAATATTTAAATGAATTACTTTATAAAATAAACTACTTTTATCCTTTAAGAATTTAGAAGCAAAACTTGATAAAACTAGCCTTTTTCTAGTCTAGATCTTATGTTTTTAATTAAAACATTTAGATGAAAAATAGATCTAGCTTTCTTGTATATGCAAAACTGAAATGAGATGTATTTAAACTTTAAATCAGATTCAATTGATTTGCATATAAGAATTTAAAGTAACCAAGAAATAATAATGAAATTTGAGAAAGAGAGAGAAGGATCTTCAAAGCCTTCGAACTTTGGGCAAGATGGAGTCCCTTTGATGAATCAAAGAGGGTCTTTTGTCTTTTTTGAGAGATTGAATAAGAAAAGAGTGCAACAAAGCCTATTCTCTTCTTCAAGTAATGAGATCATGCAAACTTAGATACTTCTTGCCAATAAAATATTTGTATAATAGTGTTCTTGCATAAGAAAATTTAGGAAAGCATACAGATTAACCGAAATGAATATGCAACATAAACATTCACATACAATAAATGATAAAACAATAAATAAATCTATCTCTTCTAGTTTTACCGTTCTTGGAGACAACTCCACTTGAAGGCCACAATCCAATAACTAAGCAAAAATACTAACACAAGTTACCTTACAAATTAGCACACCATTTGACAAGAAGATCCACACATGAAGCTTGATCACCAAAATAGCCTCCAAAGCCTTTTATTCCAAAAATATAAATGATAGTACAATGATTTAAAAGAGTAATCCTTCACTAGCTCCAACTAGTTTTCAATGAGGGGAGAGCTCCAATATATAACCAAAGGGAGGAGTTCCCAATGGAGGAGGGCACACCAAGTGTAGAGGGGGGGCGCACCATGTGTGAGGAGAGAATGGCCAAGTGGTAGCTAATTGGCTGCCATTTATCCCATAACCCTTTTAGATAAAAAGTGTGAGAAAATGGGAGAGGGGGAGGGCGCCACCTCTCAAGAGGTAGGCAGCCCTCTCTTGAAATGTGCCACCTCTCTTCAAGAGGTGTGCACCTCTCTTTAGTAGAATCTTCTAACTCTACCACTCCTCACCCAATCACACCTAACAATCTTTCACATGTCTATTATTGCTGCCACATATCCATTTAGGCTTTATTTCACTCCAAACATTTTTCCGACATGTTTCTCAGGAAATAGCATTTGTTGATTTTTCCTGATTTTTTGTCTTTTTGGGGTTTTTCTGAGTAAAATTGACTTTTTAGTGATTAAAATCACTAATTTCACTCACCAAAGTGGGTACTTAGGTAATATGGGTGCTCTAGGTCCAAAAAAGAGAACCCCCAAGGCATAAGAAGTCCCCTAGTACCACTTTTTTATTACAACTTTAATTTTTAATTAAAAATTCTCGTTTTACGAAAAAAATTTAATTCACTGAAAAAACAAAAAAATCCTAAGGGGGACTTAGCACATTTCCATAAAACTTTAGGAGGATGTTTAGCATGGTAATATACATTACACACTAGGATTAGATCCATGCTAAGGCCTAACCATGAGTATATACTCCATCTTTGGAGAAATTGAGTGAAAAAACTCGAAAATTATAAATTTCCTTTAGATAGCAAAATATAATTAACAAGTAAAAAAAACACTCCAGAGTAACAACTCATGCCTAAGTCGAAGGTGGCTAAGACCTTTTACAAAGTTCATCATTCAACATCTCTTATTACAATTCCCCGGAGGGTATGGAAAATTTGAAAAAGGTTGGTCTTATTGACCGACTGAACTTCTGAACTCTGAATTTTGAACATGGAAATGTCTAATCTTTGGTGGCTCGCTGGAAATCCATCCTAGTGAAACTTGGTGGATAACAAGACCCACCAGACTCGGTGCCAACCCTTTTTCATGCTGGATGATATTTTTCCTGTCACTCCCTCTCAAGAGGGACCACACCAAGCTTGTCCCTAAAGTACTCAAACTTCTTCCTTGACGGCGGCTTGGTGAACACATCTGCAACCTAATCCTCGATAGTCACAAACTGGAGCCTCATTTCTCCCCTCTTTACCATATCCCTGATACAGTAGTCTCCGATCTCAGTTTTCTTTGACCTATCATCGAACACCGGGTTCTCTGACAACTTCATGCAACTATGGTTGTCGCACCAAATGCAGGTCGCCTCCAATCCGAGACCAAATAACCCAGACAGTAGCTTCTGAATCCATATTGTTTCTCTTCTTACTGTACATGCTACCACATAATCAGCTTCAGCCGTACTGAGTGCCACATATGACTTCTTTCTGCTACTCCACAAGACCATACTGGAGCCAAGACTGAAATAGTATCCGGAAGTGCTCTTCCGGTCAGGAATACTATCGATCCAATCTAAATCAGATATATACCAGATACCATGATCTAGAGTACCCTTAAGGTACCTCAACACATGTTTTTCTACAACCAAATGAACTTGTTTGGGCTTATCCAAATGCTAACTCAGGGTGTTCACAACAAAACATATATATGATCTTGTGTTCATCAAATACATCAACGAGCCCACTATTTGCCTGTATAAAGTAGAATCCACAATCTCTAAAGTTGTATCCTGCAACAACTTAAGATTTGATACCATCGGGGTGACCATGGCCTTACAATCGAACATCTCAAACCTCTTCAAGTTTCCACAACATACTTTTCTTGATTTAGGAAAATCCCATCTGATCTCTACCAAACTTCTAGTCCCAAGAAGTAGTGCATTATTCCTAAATCTTTCATCTCGAATTATGTAGCCAATTTTCTCTTACATTCAGTGATGAGATTTTTTGCACCTATTAGAAACAGGTCATCTACATACAGCAGTAGAATCACCGGTTCACCATCCTCAACCTTAAAGTAAAGGTTAGGATCTGCATTGCTCTTGGTAAAACCCAAGCTCATCAAAAAATTGCCAATCCTACCATATCATGCTCTGGGTGCCTTCTTCAATCCATATAAATCCTTCTTTAATCTGCACACATGAGCCTCCCTATCATGTGTCTCGAATCCAAGTGGTTGCTCCACATAAATTTCCTCTTTTATTTCACCATTCAAGAAGGTTGTCTTTACATCCATCTGGTGCACCTTCCATTTCATCATAGCGGTCAATGAAAGTATAGTCCTGATCGAAGTATATCTTGCTATGGGAGAAAACAATTCTTCATAGTCAATCCCTTCCTTCTGAAAGAAACCTTGGGCCACAAATCTTGCCTTATATTTTTCAATACTGCCATCAGCTGCATGTTTCGTCTTGTAGATCCATTTTGAACTCACCACAGATTTTTCCTTTGGTCTGGGAACCACATCCTAGACATCATTCTGCATAATAGACCGGTATTCCTCTGCCATGGCATCTTTCCATACTTTCTTTTCTGCAGCCTCTTCATAACTGGAAGGTTCTACATCCATGTCACACAAGCATGCCACTTAGCTGGAATACAACTTCGGCTTCTTACTTTCCTGAAATATTTCACTGGGGCACCAATTCTTTCTGTATCTCTGATAATCTCTTGTGCCCAAGTTGGTCTTCTCTTGCGACAAGGTATCACGGTTGGTTTCTGAGGTTCTACCATGTCATGATCCTCTGGAATGACTTCCTCTGGTTCAACTGCCTCCAGAAATTTAGGAACTTCATTATCTTCTTCATGTGCCTCTTGTACACGGATCTATTTGGATTTACTGAAAGATGCATTCTCATCGAAGGTTACATCTCAGATAATCTCCACTTTTCGGTGACCAGGAATGTATATCCTGTGAGCCTTCGATGTGTCACTGTAACCAAAAAATATGCACTTCCATTCAGAAGGGTCCAACTTTGTCCTCTTTCCCTTGGGGACGTGAACAAATACAGGGCAGCCAAATATTCTGAAATGGTTGACTTCTGGCTTCTCTCTTGAAAACATTTCCTTGGGTGTCTTGTTTTCAAGCACCTTGTGGGGAATTTTATTATGCATGTACACTATCGTCTTCGTTGCTTCTTCCCACATATGCATAGCAACATCTTGATCATGGATCATGGCCTTTACTGCTTCCATGATTCTCTAGCTCTTCCTTTTAGCTATTCCGTTTTGTTGAGGGTTATAGGGAGTAGAAAGCTCCCTCTTAATCCCAACTTCCTTGCAATACTCCTTGAATTCTTCTGAGGTGAATTCACCTCCATTGTATGATTGCAAGGTCGTTATCTTCTGCTCTGTCAAGTTTTCTATCAGAGCCTTGAACTCTTTGAGTTTGCCAAAAAATTCATTCTTTAATTTTAACAAATAAATCCAAGTTTTACGTGAGTAATCATCAATGAAAGATACATAATATACATACCCACTTAGTGAAGCTGCCGACATCGGTCCACATACATTTGAATGCACAATGTCCAAAACTCCTTTGGCTCTGTTATCACTATTGGGAAAGGAGTGCTTCACGTTCTTTCCTTGTGCACATCCTTTGCACACACCATATGGTTATGCTTGGATTTCTGAAAGACCTGTCACCATTTTGCTCACAACCGGAAGAGCTTTGTAGTGTAGGTGAGCAAATCTTCTATGCCATAGGTCACTGGGATTCACAATATCATGAACCATTCTAGAGTCTGAATGTCCTTTTAATTTGTAGAGTCCTCCTTATTCAACTCCAATCACTACTGCATCATCAAGGGTCTTCCCTCTAGGTCACATAAGAACTTGACCATCAATAAATGCTACTCTAAATCCTTTCTTGTCTAATGCTGAAATTGAGAGAAGATTATTCTTTAAACTTGGAACATAGAGAACTAAGTACCACGAAATGAGGAAACGTTTCTGATTTTCCAAAACCGGGACGATACGAAACAAGCCCTCAAAAAATGGAAACGTCATGGGAAGTGTCACGGGAAA
>ML795689.1:151361-161784 GCA_009831015.1 Picea engelmannii | reverse complement strand
GAAAAATCCAAAATTAGCCTTTATAGATGAGGCTTTACATCCAAAATCAACCTTTATAAATGAGGTTGTATGTGCTGAAAATGAAAAAAAACATGAGCTAAAGGCAACTACAATTACATATCCTAATACATATCATATTGATCATCATCCCCATCATCAAAAATAGAACAAGATGCATGTTCAGAAGAACTAGAGCCTCGATGGGAAGAAGAGGCACCTTGAATTCCACTTCCACTGGCATCATCAACAATATCAAGAGAAGCAAGAGAGAGCTCTAAGTCTGGGTTTTCTGCATCCACATCCCACTCTTTATGACGCCCACTTGTATATTCTTCACCCGTGTGAGACATAAGGTGGAGGTTTGAATGCACATATACAAGATCCTCAGCCTTATGTGATCCCAACCTATTTCACTTCGTGGAATGTATGAAACCATATGTGCTCCAATTCCTTTTTGTTGATGAAGAGCTTTCCACTTGTGTTAGAATACGAGTGGCAAGGATTTGCAAATATACACCATTTTCCCCATGACAAGTCCACCATTTAATCGGGTTCATGGTACTTCTCTCCTCCAAATATGAGATGTCTGCAAAATCCTCTAATCCAGCAACAAAACAAGAAAATTCCTACCTCAACTTTGTTTGTTGAGAAGATGGAAACAACCTCTGGAAGGAGTTTTTCACTCTTTTGGCCACCTCTTTGTCCTTATGTGGGGCTTCCTCTTCCCATTGCTTTGAGCAATGAAATCCTCATCATAAAATTTGGGATTTAGAGTATGTGCCAAAGTGTGCAATGGAGTGTTAAATCCATTCCACCTAGTAACAATGATGGACCTCACATGCTCAACAAAATCAACCTCAACAAAAAACAGAGTGGGAGCCTCCCGTTGAGATTTGGGTACCTTGGAAAGTGGTCCCCATGTGCTTATGAGTCTCTAAACACAAAGGGGGAAGACTATTACCCTTGTACTTTACTTTATGATTCTAATTTCACTTTGACTTAGGAGTTTTAAGTCAAAAGTGAAATATGTCACTTAAGTCATAAAGTGACAATTAATTCACAATGTGGGTGAATTAATAGACATAAAGCAACTAAGGAAAGTGGGTTTCCTTAGTGAGATTATTGGAGTTGATCTCACCCATTGATTAGAATTGGCTAGATCTAATCTAGGCCATTGATCTTTTAGGGTTGGCATGAGGAGGCTAAAGAGAGGGTAAAGATATTTTTGAGACTCATTCTTCACTTGAGAGTTTTGGAGAAGAGAAGAGGGGCACAAATCTCGAGGAGAAGGAGGGCGCACTTCATGAGGGTTTGAGAAAAACCCTTGAGAGCTTGAGGAGGAGCTTGTGTTTGCTTGGAGCTTGCATGGAGAGTATTTCCATGGAGTCTTAGCCTTCACTTCTGAGAGGGAGCATGCATATGGAGGAGGGGCGCATCTTGAGGAGGAGGGTGCATTTATTATTCATCATTTTCTCATCAGGAGAGGAGGACTTGTCAAATTAGGATGAGGTCTGATGCATAGGGAGAGGAGATCTTGGGCGCTTGCTTCTGTGGAGAGAGGCATTCAGTTTTTGGCTCCGTTTATTTCTGGTGATCATTTCTGCTAGGAGGGGGGCGCACATGTTGAGAGGACTGGCAGCTACCTAGTAGCAGATCTGCTTGGAGGATTCAAGCTCTGACAATTTCATTGGAGAGGCAACACAGGAGAGGACATTCCTGTGGAGGGATTTCTTCATTGGGCTACAGATGAGCTAGGGCACTTCAGTTCAGTGCAGAGGGCAACAAAGGGAGAGGGTGCACCACAGTTTGGGCACTTCTTTCTCTGGTTCTTGTGGCAAGGATCGTGAGGAGCTTTCTATGTATATAGGTTCCATTGTATTTCATTACTTGTTGTATCTCTTTCTTTAATCATCATTATATAGACAAATATCCCAAACTGGTTTTCCCTGGGGGGGTTTTATCCAGGGTCATGTTGACCAAAAATACCTGTTTCAATTTTATGCATGTTTAGAAGTGTAGATCAGCATTTTAAAGTTCAAGATATAGAGGTAGTGTTATGTGTTTTACGTTATATTGCATGTGATAACATTGAGATAAAAAAACACTTGGAAGGGCACCTTAAAAGAGCACCTAACCTGTAAAACATTGAGTAGAAAGTGAGATGACTATTTGTTGTCCTAAAACAACAAAATAAGACAACCATACAGTTGAAACTTAGAGCCATACTAAGGTCAAGTACAGACCTTATATGGCAGCCTCATAGGACCTCAGATATTTATACATGGTATTAGAGCCAAAGGTGGCTTAGACTTGCTGATTTTGGAGCACTTTTTGGGCAGTTTGGAGAAGTTTTTTATATCAGATTTGTTGGCTATTTTGGACAGTAAGTTTACAGTCCAAAACAATGGGTAAACTTCAAATCTGAAGGTACCTCTCCATTGTCAGTTGCACAGCTCAGGGCATTTTTTGGACAATTAGTTTACAGTGTTTGTGGACAGTTGTGGGCGGATTTGTTGGGCTGATTTTTGACACTTGTGGACAGCCTCTTTTCACACTTGCATGGATAGGAGTGAGGCTGTAGAGACAACCTCTTTTCACACCTATTGATTAGGAGTGAGGTCATGGATTCGCTTGCCTCTTTTCACACCTGTGTTGGCAGGAGTGAGGTAACGTTCCTTTGCATTGGGAGCATCAGAGTGAGCGCAGTTGGCAGACATGTCAGTATCTCAGATGTGTGTGGAGGACAGGCTAGCCGGGGCTAGTAGTTGGTCACCTTGGAAGGAGAGGATGGTGTTTCTCTTAGAGGACCTAGATCTATGGGACATAGTCAAGGCAGTTGTTCCTCCTATTCCTGTCACTGCACCCACCTCGGTGGCAGAGTTCAGGAGGAGGAACAACAAGGCAAAGAGGATCATATGTGATGCTGTGAGAGATCACATTATTCCCCACTTGACTAGGAATACTTGTGCATACGAGATGTGGGCATCTTTGTGCAAGTTGTACGAGAGCTCTAATGAGAACCTGAAGATGGTTCTTCATGACCGACTTAGGGGAATTCACATGCTCGAGGATGAGACAGTTACTTCATTCCTTGGTAGATACAAACAGATCAGAGACGAGTTGGCAGCCATTGGAGAGGTTGTGAACCCTAACTCTTTGGTGAGGCAAGCTATGAATAGCTTCACCAAACTGTGGGGTCCATTTGTACGAGGCATTGTTGCTAGGGAGGTTGTGCCTACATGGGAGAGGATGTGGGATGACTTCGTTCAGGAGGAGATTAGGCTTGTAGCCAAGGCTCCTAGACAGCAGCAACAACAACATCAAATAGTTTCTAGTGACGAGAACCTTGCTCTTTGGACAAAGGGAAAGAAGAAGACCGGTCGTGGAGGTCGACAGGGTCCCAAGTTTGGGGCCCCACCACAAGGAGGAGAGAGCAGCATCAGCAGTGGGCAGAGGAGAGACACGAGCACAGTGAGATGCTTTGCTTGTGGAGAGATGGGTCACTATGCAGTACAATGTCCCAAGTGTCCCAAGAAGAAGAAGAAGAAGCAGGATGTGTTAGCAGCGACAACAGAGGAGATAGAGTTCGAGGAGAATTTTGCGAGAGAGTGTGCATTCATTACTACTTTATCTGCTATTACACCTTCCAACATTAGTTGGGGAGACAAAGTTGATGAGGACCGCCTGACGCACAACAGTGATTCAGAGGGAGATCAGACTCGGTGTCCCTAGACATATTCAAAGTGGGTGATTGGTCCACCCAGTATAGCTGCAGTTTCAGAACAGTCGAGCAGACAAAAATTGGTGCTATAGCTTCAGTGCATCAGAGGTTGATGAGGAGGAGCAGCAGGGCACCACAGAGGCTTGAGCCTCACATAGCTTCTGAGACGGGCATATCAGGTTCTGGATCCACTTCAGGTGGAGGTGACTTGGCGAGAGGCCAAGTTCATGACTCTTGGTGAGAGACCAAGAGGGTGAGACTCTTGGTGAGATGCCAAGAGTAGTGACTCTTGGTGAGAGGCCAAGAGTAGGAGGAAATCCTTGGTGGGAGACCAAGGTGGAGATCTTCGGTGTGATGTCGAGATCTAGAAGATCTTGGATAGATGGAGAGTCAGTGCCATTTATAGATCATACAAATTGAGTAGATCTGTGATAGAGTCCACTTTCAGTGATCAGGGTACAACCATACTCACCAAGCATATGCCAGGAGGCAACCATGTATATTGCAGAGACGGATTGGTGGTGATGAGCACTTTCCTCGGTAAGAGGGAGTGTTGAGATTTGGGTACCTTGAAAAGTGGTCCCCATGTGCTTATGAGTCTCTAAGCACAAAGGGGGAAGACTATTACCCTTGTACTTTACTTTATGATTCTAATTTCACTTTGACTTAGGAGTTTTAAGTCAAAAGTGAAATATGTCACTTAAGTCATAAAGTGACAATTAATTCACAATGTGGGTGAATCAATAGACATAAAGCAACTAAGGAAAGTGGGTTTCCTTAGTGACATTATTGGAGTTGATCTCACCCATTGATTAGAATTGCCTAGATCTAATCTAGGCCATTGATCTTTTAGGGTTGGCATGGGGAGGGTAAAGAGAGGGTAAAGATATTTTTGAGACTCATTTTTCACTTGAGAGTTTTGGAGAAGAGAAGAGGGGCACAAATCTTGAGGAGAAGGAGGGCGCACTTCATGAGGGTTTGAGCAAAACCCTTGAAAGCTTGAGGAGGAGCTTGTGTTTGCTTGGATCTTGCGTGGAGAGTATTTCCATGGAGTCTTAGCCTTCACTTCTGAGAGGGAGCATGCATATGAAGGCCGAGGGGTGCATCTTGAGGAGGAGGGCGCATTTATTATCCATCATTTGCTCATTTAGGAGAGGAGGACTTGTCAGATCAGGATGAGGTCTGATGCATAGGGAGAGGAGAGCTTGGGCGTTTGCTTCTGTGGAGAGAGGCATTCCATTTCTGGCTTCGTTTATTTTTGGTGATCATTTTTGCTAGGAGGGAGGCCACACATGTTGAGAGGACTGGCAGCTACCTAGTAGCAGATCTGCTTGGAGGATTCGAGTTCTGACAGTTTTAGTGGAGAGACAACACAGGAGAGGAAATTCCTGTGGAGGGATTTCTTCATTGGGCTATAGAGGAGCTAGGGCGCTTTAGTTCAGTGCAGAGGACAACAAACGGAGAGGGTGCACCACAGTTTGGGCACTTTTTTCTCTGGTTCTTATGGCAAGTCTCGTGAGGATATTGCTATGTATACAGGTTCCATTGTATTTCATTACTTGTTGTATCTCTTTCTTTAATCATCATTGTATAGACAGATATCCCAAATTGGTTTTCCCCGCGTGGGGGGGGTAATCCAAAAATACTCATGTCAATTTTATGCATGTTTAGAAGTGTAGATCATCATTTTAAAGTTCAAGATCTAGAGGTAGTGTTATGTGTTTTAATTTATATTGCATGTGCTAACATTGAGATAAGAAAACACTTGCAAGGGAACCTTAAAAGAGCACCTAACTTGTAAAACATTGAGCAGAAAGTGAGATGACTGTTTGTTGTCCTAAAACAACAAAAGAAGACAGCCATACAGTTGAAACTTAGAGCCATACTAAGGTCAAGGATAGACCTTAGATGGCAGCCTCATAGGACCTCAGATATTTCTACACCTCCTATGTAATAATTTCCACAGTTTTCTCAACCATGGTATCCATGCCATCATAAATATATCCTAGGAAAGTTTTGTCTGTGTCTGCATCTCGGAGAAGCTCAAATGCAGGTAATGTAAACTTGAGCAAGAATTATACCTTTCTCCACCAATCCTCATCAATCAATACCCTCTGCACCATACTTCCTCTCTCTGATCTGCATGTCTCCACTCAGCCCAAGTCACACCCACCACCATACTCATTAATGCACTTTTGACCTCAACAAGGCAACACAACATGATGAATTTTGAGGCATATCTTGTCTCAGCAACTTTGAGCCACTCCAATTTGGAGTATTCTCGATACATTGCTTGAGACTGGTGGTGGTTGGTGATGAATTTAATGATCTCCCTAGCTTGCCCTGTGACCTCCTTAATCCATTCAGTTTTTTCCTCAATCCCTTCTAAAATGAGATTTAAATTATGGACAATGCAAGGAGTCCAAAAAATATGATGATATCTACTCTCAACAATCAAGCCTACAACTTTGCAAACGGGTGCAATATCTGTGATAACTTGCCCCACATTTGTTGGCCCTACTTGTTCAATAGCAGAAATTAAAATATCAGGAATGAATTTGTTATCTTTTACATCACTAGAACAATCTTCTTCTCTTAAGACATTGCTCCTGTTGGTGATGATGCAATAACATTGACCAAGGGCCTCGACTTTGTATCATTCCATCCATCAGAGATAATGGAAACCCTTGTGTTGGTCCATGAGCTACGAACTGGTTTGAGAATATCATGAATCAATGACCTCTCTTTCTGCAGCAACATTGTTCTGATTTTTTCATAGTTTGTCCCCTTGAAACATTGATGAGCCTCATTAATTGCCTTCACCATATCCTTCCAATAGGGGGACCGAACCACATTAAATGGGATTCCAGATGCAAATATGGCCCTTGCCACTCTTGACTCTGTTTCTTATCTCTTTTGATTGTTGAACATCTTCATCAATCTATTGTCTATAGTTTCACCTCGTCCTCCAGGGCCTTTGGACATCTCTCTTTCTACCTCTAGCACCCTACTCTTCATTTCTTCATGAACAATCCTTGGCTCATTGCTAACACCCAAGGAAGGAGGATTCTTGCTACTACCATGCATAGCAATCTTGGCTCTATTATCCTTAATTTTTTGAGCATCATCATGCTCTTTATGGAATCTATCCCTCACCTACAGATCAAGAGTATGTGGACAACCTTAAATACCCTTCCCCTCATGCAAAATGTGAGCCTTGACTCTTGTGTAAGATCCCTTGAAGATCTTATCCTTCTTGCATAAATTATATTTCCATTCCCATGAACCTCCACCAGCACCCATAGCCTTGAACTTGGTAACATGCCTCCAAAGAGGATAGTATTCTTATTACCTGCTTACTTCAGCAGCTCTAGGGGAAGATGAAACAACACTTTGAGAAGCCATAAATGCTGCAAAAACAAGAAGAAAATCTATTCACCAAACAAAACATAAATTTGTTAATTGCTCACCAAGAGAACAAAAAAATCTACTAACTTGCTAAGCAAGCATAAAATAAATCTTCTCACCAAATAGAAAATAAATATGACATGAAAACCACACACAATCTCCTTCTTGTTGTTGTAGGAAGTTCCTCTTGCTAATGAAAGTGAAAGGAATGAGTGAAGCAAGTGGTTTCTTATAGAAAATGAAGGATATTTGAGGTTTCTATTTGCTTCTAGAAATTTCTTTTTTAAATTAAAAAAAAAGGAAGAAAATCAACCTCATTCTCATTGGAGAATATAGAAAATGCCAAAAATAAAATTAATTGACTGTTTGGGGGCCCCACAACCCCCCTTTTTCCCTTAATTCACCTCAAAGATGCCTGAAACACAGGCGTATGGGTTGGTATGGCCGAGAAATGTCGTCAGTCGTACCGTATGGTGTTTCCAAATAAAGAAACGTCATACAGTATGACCAACGATGTTTCCCGGGCGTACCATACCCGTACCGACGTTTCGCCTCGTTTTGGGGGGGGCATTTCCTGCAACTTAGATAGAAAAATTCCTTCATCTTCATTGACTTGCCTGAGTTTAACTTGTAGGAAGCTTCTCCAACACATTTGATTGGATATTGATAGTCATCACCCAATTTCACCTTGTGAGGTGAATCTTTATGAATAATTTTAGATAAGGAGTCTTCATAGCCTGTCATGTGCTTGGAAGCACCACTTTCTATCAACCAAGTGTCACTTCCATGAGTAACAGTACCTATGAGGGATGAGATAAGAACATAATCCACATCACTTGATTCATCTTGCTTTGCAACCTTCTTGGGAGGCTCATCATCTTCCACTGTGTGAGCTTGATGCCTCTTCCTTTCTTATTCTTAATTTCCATAATGAGGGGGCAATCCCTAACAAAGTGTCCCAATTCTTGACAATAGTAACATCTGATCTTTGAGTTGTCTCTTTGAACCATCTTAAATTTCTTAGGTAAAGAATGATCCTTCTTATTCTTTCCTTTCTTGGTGTGGGCGGCTAGGGCTTGATCTTCATCTGCCATATTTTCTTCTCTTGCAGTAGTCCTAGCTTCTTCTTGGTTACAATCTTCCCAAATCCTATGGAACTTGGGAAGCTTCTTTCTTGAAAAAATTCCTTGGATGAATGCATCCTGTTATCCCCAATTTCTAGGGATAACTAGGAGATCATGTCTCGAGGCCCACAGGTCCTAGACATGGAGTATTGAGAGCAGGATTGACCTGAGCATGGCCCTGGAGGGCCCATCTTTCTTCTCTTTCATCAGACTCATCTTTTTAGTAGCATCAGCATCCATCACTTTCGGCCTGGACTTGTATCAGAGAAGGCTCTTGCCCCATGAGGTAATTAGTCCAGGTATCATGGTATGTGTCACTTTTGATCATTATAACCTTTAGATATATGCATCAAATTCCTTTTATTTCTGATGACTGCTTGGATCTTACATTGACCCACTTGACCATGGTTGGGGAGATTGACGAAGTGTCCTAGCAATCCTGTACCCATAGGTTTTGGTTTGCCACCAGGGGGATTTCTGAAGAGCCATCATCTGCTCCTGTCATATCATCACTTTTACATCTTATCTCCCACTCATCTGTCCCACTCCCCTAGTCCGGGCATTAGGATGATATTTTTGTGGGGTTGCACCTTATCTCGTGGGAAGAAGGGGCTAAAGGCCCAGAAGGTAAAAGCAGTTGGTAAAAGATAAAATCCATTAAAATGAAACCTAGAGATTCCTCGCCCAAGGATCCTCGAGAAGGCAATAAAAAGCCTCTCAGCAAGAAATAAGAGGGACCTGAAGAAAAATGAAAAAAACAAGACCTAGCCAAGAGGATAGGGGGTCTCATCATGAGCCAACCTATTATGTTCATGGGTACCTAGCAATATGACATTGCCATTATCTGGTTACCACGCCAGGGCAGTGACCTTTGGTTGCATGGCCAAGGGAAAGGGGGTCTCATCACGAGCCAACCTTATCATCTTTGTGAAAGTGCTTGTGAGTTACACTGTCAGCTCTGGTCACCACGCCAAGGCAGTGTCCTCTAGTTAGTCCTTGAAATAAAAAGAAGAAAGCAAATAAAGAAAAGAATAAAGGCAATAAAGGACTTGGAAAGAATTGCATCCATGATGGGTACAGCTCGCCTTCTACAAAGGCACCCACAGGTAATATCATGCATCCCTGTCTTTCACTTTACCCGTATGTCTGGACATCCCCTTGACCACATCACCTCATTTTACATGGCTTGGATGATACCCTCTGGAGACTTTCCTTTTCTTATGGATGCTGGCCCAATAGGGTGTTTTGTCTTTTTTCTTTAGCTTTGTATTGTAGGTCATTGTAATGTCTTTGAGCTATTGATTGATATATCATGGGTTTTATGCATATATTTGATAAAATTAATGATAAAATGTGATTGACATTGCTATAATCCTTGTGACTAATGAGCCCATGGAGGGTGAATTTTTTGATGTGCAGGACCATGCCCGACGAACAGGTTCCAGTTGGATCGGTACACATGGGGAGATGATTAGCTCGGATCTCCATGGGGCTGAAGAGCCCATCAGATGGTTGCTGGGACCCCATCAGGGGTAGAGATAGGATAGTGATTGGTTGAGCTCTTGCACATGAGAAGAAGAAGGGCGTTCCACCCAAGACACTTTGGCTGAGCCCACCCTAGGGGGGTTGCCCCTTCTCAGATGGAGCATTTCCCTTTGATGAATAGGACGTCACCCAGGAGGCCTTGATGTCACCTTGAGCGTGTGGCAGTTTGATAGGATGGTTGGCACGTGTAGCAGCTTGGAGGAGCCCAGGAAGGGATAACATTTGATTTCTGGATGCTGGACTAGCCCCAAAAGGGCCTAATGTCTCCCTCAATAGGACTTGACATCTCATATTTTTCTCATTTAGTGTTATAGAAAACAATTTAATGTAAAAATAGTATGATTTTGGTTTGTAGCCTTGTCGGCTATTTTTAATGACCTAACTTTAATTATAGGTCATGATACACTATATATTAAGGATGTTTTTCCCTCATTTGAACATAACAACACAACTCACACTTGCGAGGTCTGATTTTTGCACCATACTTGGGTATTTGGTCTTTTAAAGTGAGGCACACTTGTTGATGGAAGGATTTTCTTGGCATATTTGGCATTTCTCTTGAAGGAAGGTTTACAACTAGGGTTTGCACATGCTTTTCTTCATGATATGTAAGTGTTTTTCTGCA
>ML795689.1:96816-113262 GCA_009831015.1 Picea engelmannii | reverse complement strand
TGTGGAGTTTCTAGAAGAGGGGGGCGTAACTCCTCTTGGAGGGGGCAAAAAAAAGGTGAAAATGAAGGAATGGAGGGGGATTAATGAAAGAAAAGGAGTGGGATCATCCTAGGAGGTGATGTGGGGGTCAAAGGGAGTCATAAATTATTATAGGGGGCCCCAAATAAGTCACAACAACCTCCACCAAGGAAAAACGTCAATCCCCCTAGGGGGGCATGATTTTTGAGTGTAGAAGGTGGGAAAGCGGTTAGAATAGGTTGGAAAAGGTTGGGAGGGTTATTTTATGCTTAGGGAGGCTCTCTATAACCATTTTTTCAACATTTCACATCATCTAACTCATTATTACAATTATTGACATTTCGACAATGTCATACTTGGCAATTAAAATTGTTGTTTTAACTGACTGACACTCTGGGTGGACAAACGCATAGCAAAACGTGTCCGACTGAGCTGAAACTTGGTCCATGGGTGTAGGGGGTGCTATTCCATTTCTTTTGAGCACAAATACCCCTATCAAAAGTCCAAGGACCTAGTTTTTACAATAATTGCTCAAAAACATTTAATTAATTAAATAATTAAAATCTCAACCTTAGGAAAATTAATTAAATTTAATTAATTAAAAAAAACCTATCTAGACTCGATGAAATTCCGTGAAACTTTCTACAATGTCTAGCATGGTCATTTACATCATTCCTAAACAATAGCTACCAAAGAATGAGACCATTAGAACGTCGTTCACCACTTTGGAGGAATTATTGCAAGTGTGAGGGAAAAACTCATGGGAAATCAACCAGGCTGAAAAGCCCAGTTGACAACCTGAGGATAAAAAACCCTCGGTGAAAAGAACTCTCCCAATGAAAACATCCCAAGGTACCTGACCTAACTATGATCCATGCAGACTTATTACATTATTAACCTACGCAGGGGTGCGGAAATTTCGTTTACAAAATTTTATGCTGGAGGCATAAAATGCCTAGTAGAACCAAATTGTCTTCAACATACTTGCATTTGATGATGCATATCTTCATGGCACATGGAGTTGACCCCCTAGTGCTAAATGGGCGGTCAACACAGTCTACCACGCGACTTTTTCTTAACTTAACACAACTTTAGTAATTATTTTTAGTTTAGTTATTTTTTTATAAATAGGGGAATCAACCTTGTGTCAAAGGGTCGATTGTTTTGGAGAGAAAGACTTTTTTTGGAATATTGTAAGAGAACTATTTATGTGCAGTTTATTTTAATTAAGAAGTTATGTTTAGAACCAAAAACACTTCTTTCATCTGAGGTGTGAATGTGATTGGAACGAGGGGGATTATCTATGTCTTCGAATTCAATATTTGTTGTTGTATTGTGTAATGTCCCCATTGGCCTAGGAAGCATAAGGGATGGTTCCACTACTCTAAATTGGTTCCCGTAGGCTAAGTCGGACAAGTTACCTAGGGAAATCAACTTTTGCCTAGGAAATGACTTTATAAAGTGAAAAAGGGGGACATGGGTCTTAGGAAAAATAAAGTCACTTAAAAATTATAAAGTGTGCAAGCATAAGGTGACTTTAAAAGATTATTAAAAAGTAAAGTGAGCAGGAAATAACTCAACGAAGAAATAAAAGAGGGGAAAAGAGGAGGCGGCCCTCATTTTGGTATTTGCTCATTTGGAAATTAGATCTTGGAGAGATCTTGAGGAAAGAGTCTAGGGTTTTGGTAACCCTTCATCTATCTCTGGTTTTGGTGTTGAAACTATACACCTTATTCAGATCTGAGGAAGAAGTCGCTTCAGATTTCTTCATTGTACTTCACTGGATTGAGTTCCTTCATTCGATAGTTAAACTGGATGTGTGGGGATCAATTTAATCAAGGAGGATGATTTTACTTCACTGTTGGGTTGTAATACTTCTGGACAGGTTGAGTTTGCTTCAGAGGCTGAGTATTATCACTGTTGGGCGCTTTTTCTTACTTGGGCGACTTCCTCCTTCGTTTTGTTGAGTTGAAGATATCTTGAGTGATTCCTCATATTGTTGGGCATTTTATTACTTGTGTGGGGTGTACCAATCACCTCATGGGTGCATATTTCACTGCAGAAATAAGAAATACCAATACTGGGGTCGTATCCCTTGTCCTGGGCGTGATCTATATAGGCTAGGCGCATATCTCCTTGCAGAAGGTGAAAATACAAGTGTGGGGGTCGTGTCTCCCTCTTCTAGGCATGTTATGTTGATGTTGGGTGCATACCTTGGTGGCAGGAAACAATACATTACCCAGAAATGAGATATCAACGCAGAGGAGAGTCTATTTGCACTTGGGATCGATATTCCTCCATTGTTGGCCGAGTTGAACAAGAGGAAGGCGATTTTATTTGTTGTTGTCATCTATTTACAGTTCTGATAATATTAGAGGCTGGGTTGATGTTATACAGAGGAGCTATATTTGGAGCATAGGGTGCACTTTTATGAGGAGAGTGTGTATTAAATTCTGTGGCTAGAAATCACTATAAGAAGGCAGTTTATCGACTAAAACTCGGGTCAAATCCGCCTTTATGATTGTTTCTCCATGTAATATTGCTGCCTTGAATTTAATTGAAATAAACTATGTTATATGCTCCATGTTTATGTTCATCCTTGCTGGCATAACTATAAAATTACACACTCTTTCAAAGGCTACAAAATGTTCGTAAACTCTCATATCAGCAAACACATACAAACACTCCAAAAGAAAACTGTTTGATGAAAGGCCAACACAACAAACGAAGTAAAATCCAAAAAAATTTGAGTGGGAATTTTACATTGGTATCAGAGCATGTTCCTCTGTAGCTGTGGGTTCTAAGGGGAATTTGTAATAAGATCTATGAGACCAAAAGACGAGCAGAACATTACCTACCAGAGACGTAGGGGAAGAACCCCAGATCCCCCTGGGTGGGAATAAGAAGAAGTGGCTAGAGAAGAAGGGACAGAAGAGGCAACACCATCTATCACACCTAAGGGAAAAGGAACTATGGGGGAAGAAGATGATACCAGGATCAACAGTTTGTTCAATATCTTGAATGACTTGGCCAAGGGTCAAAAGGCCATGATGGACCTCATGGGGTAATTTGCTAAGAATTCGTTGGAGGGCACAATGAAGAAGAACCAGAATGGTGATGGGGGTTCAAACAATGGAGAAGGAAGCACGCATTACCATGCAGACCCACCCCCACTTGTACACCAAATCCTCCATAACCACTATGCCTCAACTTTTTGGGAATGAGGTCGCAGGTCCATTGATGTAGGTTGAGTAGGATGAGCCCTATAGGGCATATTTAGAGGCGTACAGGAGACTAGGAGATGATTTCCACGCAGCCATGCCCTTCATGGAGTTCTGCAATATGAAGAGCAGAAACCGACTGAGAGGGCCTATTGACCGCCTCTTCAACTAGGGGTTCAACTCCATGTACCATGAAGATATGCATCAATAGATGCAAACATGCTGAAGACTAATTGGTTCTACAGGGCATTTTTTGCTCCAACACACAGTTTTGTAAGCGGGATTACCGCACCCCTACGTGGGTTTATAATGTAATACGTCTACATGGATCATGTTAGGTCAGTTTCCTTAGGGTTTCTTCATTAGGAGAGTCCCTTTCACTGAGTTTTTTTAATCCTCAGGAGGTTAACGTGGCCTAACCAGTCGGGTTAATCTCCTTTCAGTTTTTCACTCCCACCCAATAAATCCTCCAACGTGGTGGAAGGAATTCTAATGAAGTCATTCCTAGATAGCTAGTGTTTAGGAATATTTTAAATGACCATGTAAGACAGCACGTGAAATTTTGCGGAATTCCATCAAGTATAGCCAGGTTTTTTTTAAGGCTCTGAATTGATTAATTAATTAATTAATTATGGGTATTTAATGTAAAACTAAGGTCTTGGGATCTTCGATAGGGGTATTTGTACTCAAAATAAAGCTAATGAGACCCCCTACACCCGTGGACCAAGTTTCAACTCATTCGGACAAGTTTTTCTAGGTTGTTTGTCCACTTAGGAGTTTTTTTCGAAAAACAACGATTTTAATTGCCAAACCCAGTACATGGGAAAATGCCAATTTTGTACTAGTTAGTCAAATCGAGTGAAGTAAGTGGAATTAATGATGAAATAACCTACCTAACCCCTCCTAACCCTTTTCCTAACCTTTATCTACCTTTTCTACTCACCTTTTTAATTAACTCCCCACTTAAAGCTTACGTCCCCCATCTCCCACGTAAAGTATGAAATCCCTTTAATTTGAATGTGGTACCCCTTCTTCCTTCATGCACTATCCTTTCCTCCACCAATCGCACACCACTTAGGAGTGTGATCTACACACTCCTCCTCACCCTCACCTTTCCCTCACGTAAGCTCATGCATGCCTCTTACCTCAAGCATTCCTTTTAGGATTTGTGTCCCCCCTCCCACGTATTATTTGGAAACTCCCTTAATTCATAATTGTGGGTCCCTACCTTCTCTTATACATCCCTCCTTACCCAATCACATGTCACTTAAGAGTGTGTATGACACACTCGACCCACACGTCCCTCCACGCCTTCACCATCCTCACGCTTTCTCTCACGTAAAGAGGGAAAGGTCACACGTGAAGTGGGAAACTTACCTTTGGATAATGCGTGGGCCTCTCCTTCATCCAATACGCTTTCACTTTGCTGACACCTCACCATGGGAGTGTGTCATAAAAATCCCCCCACCCTCACTTGTTATTTCCTCCAAACCTCACGCTTTCTTTGAGGAGATGCGCCTTTCCTCTTGGAAGGTGGAAACATCAAATAAAAAAAGATGGAATTTACCTTGGATGAAAGCGTGGGACTCCTCTCTTGGCCAATACGCCTCGCTTGCTTTGCTTTATCACTCTCCACTTCACCTTCTTGCCTTTTCCCCTCACCCTAAAAGATTGAGCTCTCATTGGTTGCTTTCCTCTTTGAGTTGTCTCTTCCCTTGGATCTTTGACAAGTGTTGAAGATCCAAGAGGGGTCTCTTGGTCTCCCAAGGCTATAAAAGAAACCTCTCACTCCCTCATTAATCATCATTCTTGATAGTATTGTTATGCTACCAAATTCTCTCCATCCCATTCCTTCTCTCTCTCACTATTGTCATATTGCTTCACTAGTTTTGGTTATTGAAGAGCTTGAAGCAACATTGTTGCTACAACCTCTTCCCATTTAATAATACAGAAATCGCTTCGGAGGAATTGGGAGTGTTGGATTTTGTCTACATGCTTCATTTACATACTCGAGGTGATGTTGTTCTTGTTTTCAGTATTTTGTGATCATTAGAATAGTATAGCTGAGGTATAACTTTGTTTGCTTGGCTAGGTGGAGTAAAACTTTGTTTGCTTGACTATATGCATTATATTCACGTTTAATACTAACTTTGTTGGATTATCCATGCATGCAATCCATTTATCTATTTGATCTCACGGTTTATTGAAGCTTGTAGGTTGCCTTGAGAGGAAGTTGTTGGGATAGCTTCAAGGACGAACCTGCCCTCATCTTCACTTACACTTCACAAGCAATTTTATGTTCTTCTCCCTCATTCTTACACTTTTAGATTTTGGTATTTAGCACGCTTAGATTGGTCACTTAATTAATACAATTTTCTGGTTTTTGTATGCACGAAATATTTGCCTAAAAACGGAAATTTCATAACTTTGTTGAGTGTGTTGAGGTTCTTACCAGGACAAAAGGGCATGCTGCCCAACCCCATACACAACACACCCTCAAAACAACTCCTTGAATTGGTAACAGTTTCTCATCCTTCTTTCCTCTCAAAAATATTGTGAACGCAAGCCCAAAGGAGTTGTACCCAAGCGGCTTGCTTTCCTTTCCTTCAGTCTTTACTTTGCAAGTTTAGATTAGTTTTCTTTTCTGTCTTTCCTTGCTTAGTTTAGCTATATTAGTAGTGATTTCTACATGCATGCTTAAATCTAAAATAATCTAGAGTAGATATCACACTTAACACACGCTATCTTAGAGCCCGTGGTAGCTTAGATTAGATATTTATTCTCCGTTGCATGCAAGTTTTGGTTTCTCTAATCTTAATCCAAAACACATGCCTCAAATAACTGGTTAATTAATCTTTCATTTCAATCATTTACTTCACATGCAGTAATTGCTCTTAGGTCTATATTTTAATACATGCATGCAAGTATCGGTATCTCCAAGTCATAATTAACCATATTTAATTTATGCAAGTTATATGTTTTGCTTTATGTTTCATATGCGATCTAATATTTTATAAGCCATTTAACTCATGATCTTGTGTTTCAAAGGCTTCAGCCTTCACATCTTTTTTCATATCTCAGTTTCACAAGCATTTTAGTTCTTACATTTACATGTAATAATTCAACACTTAAGAACCAAATCTGCAATTTCATTCTTGAGAGTTCACACTTGTCTTCAGTATTTTGGTAGTCCTTTGTTGAGAAAACTACAAGCATTCAGTCACACTTTGTCATATTTAGCTCATAGGTCTAAAATAAACTAATTAGACTTAATATGACACCATAACTCACCATCTTCGCCATTTAAAATGGGGTTTTGAGGAAAGTCACGGAAGGTTTTCCGGAGTACTCGGCCTTAGGGTTGACCTGTGAAGCTAGGGTAGGCATCATTGCCTCACTTCTTGAGCATCGAACAACCACTTGGTAATAGGGGGAGGAGAGTTTTTGGGTTGACACCTAGATAGGGATAAAATTAATCTCACACTTAATCACTTAATTTAATTTTGAATCTACAACATCAACAATACAATTACACACTTGCAAGCTCACTGATCTCACTGTCTTTCAATTTACATTCATATGCAAACTATCTTTGATGTGTTGTAGAAATAATATCTAAGTGGTTAAATCTTTCATTTGAAATATTTGGCTTTCCACGTTTTTCATCTATCCTTAATTCTTGTACTTGTGGTGTGATCCTTCAAGAAGTGTGCATCCACCTGGAGGCATTCTCTTGATTGGGTCTTGAGTGCTTTGTGTCTCTTAGCCATTGAAAAGTAGTCCAACGGAAGTCTATCTGTTGTGAGCATTCTTAGCTTGATGTGTTGATGGTTGTTCATCTTTGAATATCTTCTTTCCTACACATTTCAAGCATTTGTTAACATTTTGTATCTAGTTTAGCTTGTATATCTTTATATTCTTTTGTATCTAGTTTGTCTATCTTGTTATAATATTGTAACTTGTAATTATCTTGTAACGAATATCCCCCTAACTTAGTTGACCCCATTGCCCAATCTTAGGCACTAGTCTTAGTTGCCCTAGGAAAAGGTCTGACTCTCATACTTAGATAGTTGCATCTTGCATTTGTTGATTGATATCATAGGCTAGATTCCCCTTAACCTTTTAACAAATTAAAACCAACTCCTAGAACATTAAACTATAAATCTCATCTAGTAACTAGGGTCTACCCCCCTTGGCTTCCCTAGGAGTTAGCCTAGACGGAAGAGGTTCAAGTCAAAGTGACAGCATGGACTTTGAACCTGGGCATTTTGCCTCCGAGGATGTTTAAATAATGTAACTGCAAAGAGAATTCTTATTATTATTGATATTTTATTTATAAGATCAATCCCCATTGTGGATTGATCATGTCGGATATTGTAATAGGACCAAATCCCCTTTTGCGGATTGGTCAACAGATAATTATAATAGGCAGAATAAGAAGTCGACCCCAGCAGTTAATAAGAAGACCCACAAATATAATAAAGGTGGGTTTACCCACCTAGATGAAGAAGTTGGCCCTGCCAGTGAAGAGACACTTCACACGTGCCAGAACTTGTATAAATAAAGGAGGCTAGCGCCTCATTTGATCACAACTCACTTGCTCAGTTTGAGAGACAAGTGATGATCTATTACCGACAAAGGAGAGAGAGAGTGGCGCATATCTTGGGAGAGGACTTTCTGTTTTAGCATAAGATCTCTTGGCATTATATTGGCTATTTATATTAAGGAAGTTTTGCTAGGTTTTCTTCCCCTAGAGGGTTTCCCAGGATAAATGTTGTGTCTCTTGTGGATGTGTATTTCTCAGTGATGTTGTTCTTATGTTGATATTATCTATTGAATTGCAAAGAACTATAATAATAGCATAAACATTAACAGGGTATCAGAGCCAACCTGAAGGAAAGATATTTCGCAAGAG
The DNA here is from genome assembly GCA_009831015.1 of Picea engelmannii. Classification (NCBI taxonomy): domain Eukaryota; kingdom Viridiplantae; phylum Streptophyta; class Pinopsida; order Pinales; family Pinaceae; genus Picea; species Picea engelmannii. The sequence continues at coordinate 105,108 of ML795689.1, read as the reverse complement.
GAAAAACGTCACTATTGTCGTACCTGCAAATTAGGGTTTTTCAAAAGTGAAGATTTTCAGCTCCAAAACCACCTAGAAATTTGTGCCCTCCCCCAAGGATCATTTTGGCACCTTGAGCGCACCTTTTCAGTGGGTGGATCTCCCAGAAAGTGAAACCCTAGTTTCAAAAAAGTACCAGAAGTACCAGAAAACCAGTACCAGAAGTACCAGAAGTACCAGAAGCACCAGTCCAGAAATCCGTAGATCAGATTTGAAGGGGCAAAATTTGGATTTTCTCAGATCCAAACACACTAGGCAGCTCGCCTCAACCAAGCGCACCTCCTGGTAAGTTCAGTTTTTGATTTTGAGAACTATCATTTTTCGGTCATTTTCCTAGCTCCAGGCAAAGATGTCTGCAAGCATTAAGCTTATTGACAAGTTAGAAGGAGTGGAAAACTTCTGTGCCTGGAATTATAGGATTGGCCTCATTCTTGAAGAGAATGATCTAGCAATATTTGTCAAGGAAGAATTACCAGAACCCAAAGATGCTGCAGAAAAGGCAAAGCATCAAAAGGACACAATAAGGGCCAAAAGAATCATTGCAGATTCAATCAAGGACCATTTGATCCCTTATGTGTCATCCAAGAAGACCCGGAAAGAAATGTTCAATGCCTTGACCAGACTATATGAAGGAAAGAACATAAACCAGAAGATGAATCTTAGAACTCAACTAAAGAATACAAGGATGCAAAAAGGAGAAATGATTCAGGAATACTTCTCCAGAATCTTAGAATTCAAAGAATAGCTACAAACTATTGGAGATACCATAGACGAAGACGAAATCATAATGACGGCACTAAATGGTCTTACAAGACCTTGGGATGCCTTCATCCAGATGATATGTGCTAGAAAGGAGAAATTGAAGTTCGACAGCCTATGGGAAGAATGCATCCAAGAAGAAACAAGAGTAGTGAATCGCGAAGCGCTACTAGCTAGGGACGATGATCAAGCTCTAGCCACCCACACCAAAGGACGAAGGAAGAAACCCTACCTCAAAAGGGAGACTCATAGAGAGCCTCATCCATCAAACAAATTCAATAACAAAGAATCTCATCCAAAGAGATTTCAGAAGAAAGGACAACGCAAGTAAAGACATCTCTCATCTATACAATGCTATCATTGTGATAAGATGGGACACGAGGCGAATTCTTGTCCATTCAGAGGAGAAGAATACAAGAGGAAACATAAGAGGCAACATTCCCACATAGTCAAAGATGAAGAGCCACCTACGAAGATGAGCAAGGACCATGTCTTGATCTCAGCCCTCTCAGGATCAGTAACACCTGGAGAGGACACATGGCTCATTGATAGTGGTGCATCAAAGCTCATGACGGGTAAGAGAAATACTCTCTCTTGTATTTCAGAAAAGAAGTTTTCTCAGAAAATGACACTTGGAGATGATTACCAATATCCCATCAAGGGAGTGGGAGAATCAAACTACAAGCTAGATTAAGAAAACTCAATAAAGATGAAGGACGTACTCTATGTACTTGGCTTAAAGAAGAACTTACTCTCCATATCAGCTTTAGACAAGAAAGGCTATAGAGTTGCCTTTATATATGGAGAAGTTCTTATGTGGGCTAGAGGAGAAACCATAAATGAAGCAATCGTCATTGGAAATGAAGAAAATGGTTTATATAAGCTAAAGGGTCACCCAAAAACTGCCATGACCCATGCCATTGAAAACTCATGCGAACTTTGGCATAGAAGATTGGCCCACATCAACTACAAGGCGCTACCATACATATGCAAAGCTATCATAGGTTTACCAGAACTCAAGGGTGATCAGGAAGGCATATTCAATGGATGTGCGCAAGGGAAGAATATCAAGAACCATTTTCCAAAGAGGGACAACAAAGAAGAAGGAGTATTTGAACTCATTCATTCAGATGTGTGTGGCCCAATGCCATCATCCTCCATTAGCGGGTATGTATACTATGTATCATTTATTGATGACTATTCTTGCAAGACCTGGATATATTTCTTGAAATCTAAAGATGAAGCATTCAACAAGTTCAAGGAATTCAAAGACTTGATAGAGAATCTTTCTGAAAGGACGATTAAGATACTCAGGTCAAATAATGGAGGAGAATATACCTCAAAAGAGTTCATGAACTTCTGCAGAGATGTTGGGATTAAGAGGGAACTCACTACTCCCTATAATCCTCAACAAAACGGTGTAGCTAAAAGGAAGAACAGAATGATTATGGAAGTTGTGAAGACTATGATCCATGATCAAGAGCTTCCTATGTGCTTATGGGCAGAAGCAGCAATGGCAGTTGTTTATGTGCAGAATCAATTATCCCATAGTGCACTTGGGTTCAAGACCCCGGAAGAGATGTTTACCGGAAAGAAACCAAAGGTAAGCCATCTCAAAATATTTGGTTGCCCAGTATTCATACACATTCTGAAAGAGAAAAGAAACAAGTCGGAACCCTCCGGAAAGAAGGGAATATTTGTGGGATACTGTGAGGTCTCCAAAGCCTTCAGAATCTATATACCAGGTCACCGCCACATTGAGATCAGCAGGGACGTGACCTTTGATGAAGAAGCAGCACTTAAGAAATCAAGAATATGCCAACTTGAAGAAGTGTATGAAGAGGAACCAGCAATTCCCAGGATTACAGAATCCATGAGGGAAGTTCCCAAAGCTGCAAAACCAGTGAGGAAAGTTGTAACTTCCCCTGATGAGGAAACTCTTGAAGACCATGATGTAACAGAAGTTCAAGAACCTCCTCAAATGACCTTCTCCCATAAAAGAAATCCTGCTTGGGAAAGAGAGCTTATTCAATATGGAGAGAAGTATGGTGTTCTAGAAGGAACCTTGAGACAAGTGAAAAGACCAAAGCCATTCTCCAGTTATACAACTTTGATGTGTGATCTCCTAGATGAGGAGCCTACCTGCTTTGAAGAAGCCATTCAAAAGAAGGAATGGGCAGATGCCATGACAGAGGAATACCAATCCATAATAAAGAACGATGTATGGGAAATAGTTCCCAGACCAAAAAGTAAGGATGTGGTATCATCAAAATGGCGATTCAAAATAAAACATGTTGCTGATGGAAGTATTGAGAAATATAAAGCAAGATTCGTCGCTCGTGGATTTTCCCAGAAGGAAGGCATTGACTATGAAGAGACATTCACTCCTATGGCCATATACACTTCGATCAATACAATCATAGCTCTTTCAGCTAAGATGAAGTGGAAGTTGCACCAGATGGATGTGAAGACAGCTTTCCTAAATGGTGTCATCGAAGAGGAAGTGTATAAAGAGAAACCTCAAGGATTTGAGGTTGAAGACAGGAAGTCTCATGTCTGCAGATTGAAGAAAGCCTGATATGGATTGAAGCAAGCTCCTAGAGCTTGGTATGGCCATATAGACAGTTTCTTGACGAGCTTAGGTTTTACCAAGAGTAAAGCAGATTCAAATCTCTACTTCAAAATTATGGATAATGAGCTAGTAATCTTACTGCTATATGTGGATGACTTATTCTTAACTAGAGAAGAAAAGTTCATCGTTGAATGTAAAAGGATACTTTCCTCTGAATTTGAAATGAAAGACCTTGGCCTAATGCATTATTTCTTAGGTCTTAAGGTATGGCAGAGTCTAGAGAGGATCTTCCTTAACCAAGGGAAGTACATGGTCGAGATCTTAAAGAGATTCGACATGCTGGAATGCAAACCCATGAATACCCCATGGAAGCAAAGCTGAAGCTACCGGTCGATACTTCATCAGATTTGATTGATGCCACACTGTACAGATAGATTATTGGATCACTGATGTACTTGACGAACAATAGACCATACATTTGTTTTGCCGTGAACACCTTGAGTCAGTTTTTGGTAGAGCCCAGACGTGTTCACCTAGTGGTTGCAAAACATGTAATGAGGTACCTTAAAGCTACATTAGATTATGGTCTCAGCTATGATGGAGATCATAATTTCACATTGAGTGGATACACTGATTTAGATTGGGCAGAAAGCGTTGCTGACAGAAAAAGCACTTCCGGATGCTTTTTCAGTTTGGGATCAGCCATGATCTCGTGGAAGAGTAGGAAGCAATCCAGTATTGCTCTCGGCACAGTGGAAGCAGAGTACATTGTTGCATGTTCTGCTAGCTGTGAAGCTATATGGCTTCGAAAGTTGTTGACTGGTCTATTTGACCTAGAGATGGAAGCAACCACGATCCTATGTGACAACCAGAGCTGCATAAAGATGACAGAGAATCCTGTATTCCACAACAGTTCGAAGCACATAGAGATCCGCTATCATTTCATCTGTGACATGGTACAGAGAGGATCCTTGAATCTCCAGTACATTAGCACGGATGAACAGGTTGTTGATGTGTTGACCAAACCTCTATCTCATGTAAAGTTTGAACACTTTCGAGATAAGCTTGGTATAGTCCGAAAGGACCCTCCTTGAAAGGGGGAGTATATATGATTCCTTGCTTCTGACCTCCCTGTTAGACGTAAAGCAAGACAATGTGTGTGTTCCTTGCTTCTAACCTCGCTATTAGACGTAAAGCAAGATGAATCATTTCTTCTGACCTCACTGTTAGATATAAAGCAAGATGATGTGTGTGTTCCTTGCTTCTGACCTCATTGTTAGACGTAAAGCAAGATGAGTCATTGCTTCTGACCTCATTGTTAGACGTAAAGCAAGACGATGTGTGTGTTCCTTGCTTCTGACCTCGCTGTCAGACGTAAAGCAAGATGAGTCATTGCTTCTAACCTCACTGTTAGACGTAAAGCAAGATGATGTGTGTGTTCCTTGCTTCTGACCTCGCTGTTAGACGTAAAGCAAGATGAGTCATTGCTTCTGACCTCGCTGTTAGACGTAAAGCAAGACAATGTGTGTATTCCTTGCTTCTGACCTCGCTGTTAGATGTAAAGAAAGATGATTCCTTGATTTTGACCTAGTTGTTAGACGTAAGGCAAGATGATGTGTCCCTTGCTTCTGACCTAGTTGTTAGACGTAAAGCAAGATGTGACTTGCACTGAGCTACCAGCTTAAAAGTTGTGACATAGAGCTAGTCTAGTACTATGATGGGCTAACCTAGTGCTATGATGAGGTATCATTTTTATACTGATACATATTGATGCAGATGATGATGGCATTCCTTTTTGAATGATGATGGTGCCGATGAAGAAAACTTCCGATGATTTATGAATACGCCATCCAAGATGATATTGATGATGTTGTCCTCCTACCTGATGTTGTTGATGATAATGTCCTCTCTCTCTCGCATGATGTTGTTGAAGAATACCGTTCTTGTTAAGGGGGAGTGTTTAAATATTGTAACTGCAAAGAGTATTCTTATTATTATTGATATTTTATTTATAGGATCAATCCCCATTGTGGATTGATCATGTCGGATATTGTAATAGGACCAAATCCCCTTCTGCAGATTGGTCAAGAAACAATTATAATAGGCAGAATAAGAAGTCGACCCCAGCAGTTAATAAGAAGACCTAGAAATATAATAAAGGTGGGTTTACCCACCCAGATGAAGAAGTCGGCCCTGCCAGTGAAGAGGCACTTCACACATGCCAAAACTTGTATAAATAAAGGAGGCTAGCGCCTCATTTGATCACAACTCACTTGCTCAGTTTGAGAGACAAGTTCTGATCTATTACCGGCAAAGGAGAGAGAGAGTGACGCATATCTTGGGAGAGGACTTTCTGTTTTAGCATAAGATCTCTTGGCATTATATTGGCTATTTATATTAAGGAAGTTTTGCTAGGTTTTCTTCCCCTAGAGGGTTTCCCAAGATAAATGTTGTGTCTCTTGTGGATGTGTATTTCTCAGTGATCTTGTTCTTATGTTGCTATTATCTATTGAATTGCAAAGAACTATAATAACGACATAAACATTAACAGAGGACACACTAAGTGAACAGGAATTAGCTCACATTTGCAAGTGTGTATAAGGACGACAACATCTTTGGCACCGTTGTCGGGGATAAGTCATTTATCCTTGGTCAAAACGACTTAACTTATTCTTTTAGAATGAAATAATAAAACACTTTAGTCCCTAATATTCTTGGAACTTGCATTGGTTGATTGTGTTTGTTTCCTTTCCAAGTGGCGACTCTATTGAACAAATCTGTCAGGTATATTACTAGGAGCATTGTACAAGGTTTGATTTACTCTTTTCCTGAACTCGAAAAGGTTTATAGGAGGAGGATAAATCACCTTGCCCCTAGGAGGCTACTTGAAAGTCTTAGAGAAGAAGCACTCCCTGATATCCAATTCTTGTTTCAAACCAATAAGCAACCAACTGTTAATAATCCCACTAATAATACTAATGCAACCATGAGTATATTCTTGAGGCCTTTGAATTTTGTAGCAATCCAAGGTGCCCCACACCAGGTCCCTATGAAAGCCATAGACAAGCTACCTACCTTTCAGGGAAACAATGCAATCAGTGCAAAGTCTCACATCTCGAACTTCTAGAGGTGTGTCTTGAATTTTTTCCAAGGTCATGACGAAGAAGACGTAAAGATGACCTTGTTTGTGTATTCACTTGATGGGGATGTCGCTGAATGGTTTACCGATTTTGATCCAGCTAAGTTTATCACCCTTGATTCCATATTGGATAAATTTAGAAAAAGATGGGGTGATCAGAAGGAACATAGGTTTTAGTTAGCAACCCTCATTTCTAGCCATAAGAAAGAGAATGAAACTGTGGAGGATTTCAACACTAAGATTAACATCCTAGTTAAGAGTATGCATGATGATATAAAACCCTCAGATGTTGCAGTCTTGATATATTATATGGAGGCTTTTGAGGGAGAAATGAGGTATGCCTTAAGGGTTAAGGATCCTCAGGATTTGAAAACAGCACAAGCCACGGCTATCAAAATTGATAAAAATATGCAGGATGCTAGGAAGTCTAACATTCCTGGTTTTACTAGAGTATCTTCTTCCCAACTTTATAATGAGAAGAAGAAGAATGTTGAAACTCAGAAACCCTCCAGTGATGGCATTAAGGAACTCACTCAATTGATTAAACAAAGGGAAATTAATCATGCTAATCAATTGAAGGAACATGTTAGTCAAATGAATGCCATACATAATAGGTTGATAGCCATGGAAAGGGACCAAGGTAATAGGACCCAACATAGGTCGAATGACAAATGGCCTAAGAAATCTCCTCCCCAAGATCAAAGACCACCAAATCCATTTGAATCCACTAATTGGGTTGACAACCAGGCTGTTCATTATTGCAGACCTTGTGAGCAGTTCCATGATGAATCAAATTGCCAAGTCTTCCTTCACCTTTATGATGAGATGGGACCTTATGGATTTTCGAATGAACAAGTTAATAGGTTTGGTCATAAGTATAAAGATGGCATGTATGATTGGATGGATTCAGATGAACATAATGAGGGGGTGAGAAATGTGAATTGCATGAGTGATGTTGTGGTGGATAAGGTGTCAGAAATGTTTGGTCCTAAGCCTACTCCTCAACAAGTAGCTGAAATGGCTAAGTTTAGAGGCATTACCTACCAAAGGAATGGAAATAAAAATCAAAGTAACAACCAAGAAAACTTTCCCAAGGTAGCTCAAAACCCCCCTAAGTCAAATGTGTATGCAAACTCATAATTAAATATTGACTTAGGAGGATGGTTAAGTAATGCAAAGATGTTGGTGCCGGTGTCAGAGATAATGAAGATTCCTTCTCAGAGGGAGAAGCTGCTCAGAGCCATAGATTGTCCTTCTCATAAAAGTGTTGACCCTCCACCAACCAGAACTTATCAGGATGCATTGGTTATTCTACAAAATATGGATAGGGGGAATGAAAAGAATAGACCCTTTTTCCTATCCTTGCTCATGAATGATTTTATTCTTCATAATTGTATGTTAGATTCAGGAGCTACTTCAAATGTTATGACTAAGAAAGTGATGGAACAATTGAACTTAAGAATATTTAGGCCTTATCATAACATTTTTTCTATGGATAGAAGAACCATAGCGGTGCATGGTTTGATTAAGGGATTACAAGTACACTTAGCAACATTCCCAGACATCATGATTGAGATGGACATTGTTGTAATTGATGTGCCGGATACTTGGGGCATGTTTCTTAACAAAAAGACAGCTGGAGATTTAGGTGGTAATTTACAGATGGACTTAACTTATGCCACCATTCCAACTCCAAATGGTTTAGAGTTTAGATTGAATAGAGAGTTGGAAAGAAAATATCATGTGGAAGATCCTAGGAAAAAGGAAAATGAGATTGTTTTTC
>ML795689.1:81546-96766 GCA_009831015.1 Picea engelmannii | reverse complement strand
TTAACTTATGCCACCATTCCAACTCCAAATGGTTTAGAGTTTAGATTGAATAGAGAGTTGGAAAGAAAATATCATGTGGAAGATCCTAGGAAAAAGGAAAATGAGATTGTTTTTCGGGAAGTGGAAATGGGGTGTTATGAGATGGAGTCTACTCCTATAAAGCTGAAATTAAATGATAGACCCCCAAGCATTTGTAATGTCTGGGACCCCATGCATTATTTTGATGGGATTTTTCTTGAGGAAGATTTGGATAAGACAGATAATGGTTGGCCTTCTTCAGGGTTAAAGTCAGAGTTAGATATGTCAGTTGAAAATTTGTTACCAACTCAACCTGCATCAGAGGAATCAGTTAGAGGTCACAACAAGTCAGATGGGATTATTGGGCCACACCCTCCTTATTTTTCAGAAATTGGGAAAACTAAAGAAAAATTAAGTGATGAAAATCTGATGGAATTTACTAGGGATGATAAGGTTAATATTGATAAAGTAAAGTATACCATCCCTGATAAAAGATATGCCAAGCCTTTTAAGGAAAAACTAAGTTCACAGACTTTGCACTTGGAACCTATGGAAAACCATCAGAAATGTTTTAAGGGGAACTGCCCCAAGTGGCCTAAGGTTAGAAACTGGGACTCACATGAAAGAATAAACAACCAACATAGAGTGTATCAGTCTTCTAGCAATTCTTCTCGGCCAGTGGGACAACATAAAGTCAGACATGCTAGCGATCGGACCCCTCCTTGAAGTGTTCTTTATGCAGCAACTTGGTGTCCAAGGGACACCCTATGTAACATATCTCTAACCCTTCTCCTTGTATTTCAATTTTGTGTTATTTTATTCATTATGTTGATATGTACTTGGAATTATTTTTGTATCATAGTTTCATTTTGTAGTTAATGATATTGTACTTTAGTTATTTCATAAATGTAAATGTTGTTTATAGCATTTCATTTATTCATTTGATATATATGTATGCTTATGTTGGATATTGGTGAGGACCTTTTTGTAGATGCTGGATTCTCGTATGCTCTCCGTCCCGACTAAGAAGATCGAACACACGTCCCCATGTGGAGCCATATGTTGACCGCCTCTTCAACTAGGGGATCAACTCCATGTACCATGAAGATATGCATCAACATATGCAAACATGTCAAAGACTAATTGGTTCTACATGGCATTTTTTTTCTCCAGCACACAGTTTTGTAAGCGGGATTACCACAGCCCTGCACGGGTTTATAATGTAATAGGTTTACATGGATCATTTTAGTTCAGTTGCCTTAGGGTTTCTTCATTAGGAGAGTCCCTTTCACTGAGTGTTTTTTATCCTCAGGAGGTTAATGTGGCCTAACCAGCAGGGTTAATCTCCTTTCAGTTTTTCACTCCCACCCAATAAATCCTCCAAAGTGCTGGAAGGTGTTCTAATGAAGTCATTCCTAGATAGCTAGTGTTTAGGAATGTTGTAAATGACCATGTAAGACAGCACACGAAATTTCACGGAATTCCGTCAAGTATAGCCAGGTTTTTTTTAAGGCTCTGAATTGATTGATTAATTAATTAATTAATTAATTTTGGATATTTAATGTAAGACTTAGGTCCCGGGATATTTGATATGGGTATTTGTAATCAAAATAAATCTAATGAGACCCCCTACACCCGTGGTCCAAGTTTCAACTCAGTCGGACAAGTTTTGCTAGGTTGTTTGTCCACTTAGGAGTTTTTTTTCGGAAAACGACGATTTTAATTGCTAAACCCAAGACATGGGCAAATGCCAATTTTGTAATAGTTAGTCAAATCGAGTGAAGTAAGTGGAATTAATGAAGAGATAACCTACCTAACCCCTCCTAACCCTTTTCCTAACCTTTATCTACCTTTTCTACTCACCTTTTTAATTAACTCCCCACTTAAAGCTTATGTCCCCCATCTCCCACGTAAAGTATGAAATCCATTTAATTTGAATGTGGGACCCCTTCTTCCTTCATGCACTATCCTTTCCTCCACCAATCCCACACCACTTAGGAGTGTGTTGTACACACTCCTCTTCACCCTCACCTTTCCCTCATGTAAGCTCATACATGCCTCTTACCTCACGCATTCCTTTCTAGATTTGTGTCCCCACTCCCACGTATTATTTGGAAACTCCCTTAATTCATAATTATGGGTCCCTACCTTCTCTTGTACATCCCTCCTTACCCACTCATGTGTCACTTAAGAGTGTGTATGACACACTCCACCCACACGTCCCTCCACGCCTTCACCATCCTCATGCTTTCTCTCATGTAAAGAGGGAAAGGTCACACGTGAAGTGGGAAACTTACCTTTGGATAATGTGTGGGCCTCTCCTTCATCCAATACACTTTCACTTTGATGACACCTCACCATGGGAGTGTGTCATAAAAATCCCCCCACCCTCACTTGTTATTTCCTCCAAACCTCACGCTTTCTTTGAGGAGATGCGCCTTTCCTCTTGGAAGGTGGAAACATCAAGTAAAAAAAGATGGAATTTGCCTTGGATGAAAGTGTGGGACTCCTCTCTTGGCCAATACGCCTCACTTGCTTTGCTTTATCACTCTCCACTTCACCTTCTTGCCTTTTCCCCTCACCCTAAAAGCTCGAGCTCTCATTGGTTGCTTTCCTCTTTGAGTTGTCTCTTACCTTGGATCTTTGACAAGTGTTGAAGATCCAAGAAGGGTCTCTTGGTCTTCCAAGGCTATAAAAGAAACCTCTCACTCCCTCATTAATCATCATTCCTGACAGTATTGTTATGCTACCAAATTCTCTCTATCCCATTCCTTCTCTCTCTCACTATTGTCATATTGCTTCACTAGTTTTGGTTATTGAACAGCTTGGAGCAGCATTGTTGCTACAACCTCTTCCCATTTAAGAATACAGAAATCACTTTGGAGGAATTGGGAGTGTTGGATTTTGTCTACATGCTTCATTTACATACTCGAGGTGATGTTGTTCTTGTTTTCAGCATTTTGTGATCATTAGAATAGTATAGCTGAGGTATAACTTTGTTTGCTTGGCTAGGTGGAGTAAAACTTTGCTTGCTTGCCTATATGCATTATATTCATGTTTACTACTAACTTTGTTGTATTATCCATGCATGCAATCCATTTATCTATTTGATCTCACGGTTTATTGAAGCTTTCAGGTTGCCTTGAGAGGAAGTTGTTGGGATAGCTTCAAGGACGAACCTGTCCTCATCTTCACTTACACTTCACAAGCAATTTTCTGATTTTGGTATTTAGCATGCTTAGATTGGTCACTTAATCAATACAATTTTCTGGTTTTTGTATGCACGAAATTTATGCCTAAAAACAAAAATTTCATAACTTTGTTGAGTGTGTTGCAGCTCAAATCAGCAAGCAATAGCTTGCTGATTTTTGCAGGTTCTTACCAGGACAAGAGGGCATGCTGCCCAACCCCATACACAACACACCCTCAAAACAACTCCTTGAAGTGGTAACAGTTTCTCATCCTTCTTTTCTCTCCAAATTATTGCGAACGCAAGCCCAAAGGAGTTGTACCCAAGCGACTAGCTTTCCTTTCCTTCAGTCTTTACTTTGCAAGTTTAGATTAGTTTTCTTTTTTGTCTTTCCTTGCTTAGTTTATCTAGATTAGTAGTGATTTCTACATGCATGCTTAAAGCTAAAATAATCTAGAGTAGATCTCACACTTAACACATGCTATCTTAGAGCCTGTGGTGGCTTAGATTAGATATTTATTCTCCGTTGCATGCAAGTTTCAGTTTCTCTAATCTTAATCCAACACACATGCATCAAATAATTGGTTAATTAATCTTTCATTTCAGTCATTTCCTTGACATGCAGTAATCACTCTTAGGTCTATATTTTAATACATGCATGCAAGTATTGGTATCTCCAAGTGATAATTAACCATATTTAATTTCTGCAAGTTAGATGTTTTGCTTTATGTTTCATATGCAATCTAATCTTTTATAAGCCATTTAACTTGTGATCTTGTGTTTCAAAGGCTTCAGCCTTCACATCTTTTTCCAGATCTCAGTTTCATAAGCATTTTAGTTCTTACATTTACATGTAATAATTCAACACTTAAGAACCAAATCTGCAATTTCATTATTAAGAGTTCACACTCATCTTTAGTATTTTGGCAAACATTCAGTCACACTTCGCCATATTTATCTCATAGGTCTAAAATAAACTAATTAGACTTAATAGGACACCAAAACTCACCATCTTCGCCATTTAAAACGGGGTTTTTAGGAAAGCCACAGAAGGTTTTCCGGAGTACTCGGCCTTAGGGTTGACCTGTGAAGCTAGGGTAGGCCTCGTTGCCTCACTTCTTGAGCATCCAACAACCACTTGGTAATAGGGGGAGGAGAGTTTTTGGGTTGACACCTAGATAGGTCTAAAATTAATCTCACACTTAATCACTTAATTTAATTTTCAATCTACAACATCAACAATACAATTACACACTTGCAAGCTCACTGATCTCATTGTCTTTCAATTTACATTCATATGCAAGATATCTTTGATGTGTTGTAGTAATAATATCTAAGTGGTTAAATATTTCATTTGGAATATTTGGCTTTACACGTTTTTCATCTATCCTTAATTCTTGTACTTGTGGTGTGATCCTTCAAGAAGTGTGCATCCACCTGGAGGCATTCTCTTGATTGGGTCTTGAGTGCTTTGCATCTCTTGGCCATTGAAAAGAAGTCCAACAGAAGTCTATCTGTTGTGAGCATGCTTAGCTTGATGTGTTGATGGTTGTTCATCTTTGAATATCTTCTTTCCTACACATTTCAAGCACTTGTTAACATTTTGTATCTAGTTTAGCTTGTATATCTTTATATTCTTTTGTATCTAGTTTGTCTATCTTGTTATAATATTGTAACTTGTAATTATCTTGTAACGAATATCCCCCTAACTTAGTTGACCCCATTGCCCAATCTTAGGCACTAGTCTTAGTTGCCCTAGGAAAAGGTCTGACTCTCATACTTAGATAGTTGCATCTTGCATTTGTTGATTGACATCATAGGCTAGATTCCCCTTAAACTTTTAACCAATTAAAACCAACTCCTAGAACATTAAACTATAAATCTCATCTAGTAACTAGGGTCTACCCCCCTTGGCTTCCCTAGGAGTCAGCCTAGACGGAAGAGGTTCAAGTCAAAGTGACAGTGTGGACTTTGAACCTAGGCATTGTGCCTCCGAGGACACACTAAGTGAGCAGGACTTAGCTCACGTTTGCAAGTGTGTATAAGGACGACAATAGGGCCCATGAGGGCCATGACATAAATTTTGAGTTGCAGCATACCATTGGGAAAGTCACTATTCCCAAATTTGATGGGGGCTCTAAATGCTCTGCTATATCATGGGTGCAGAAGCTCGACACTTACTTCTAGATGCACCAGATGACAGAGACAGAGACCATTAAATTGGCCACCTTGCACCTGGATGGTGAGGCCCATGAGTGGTGGTACCATGGGTTACTCACCTTGGGACATGTCGGGGTTACCTCCTACCTGGACTTCACACAAAGACTCATCGAGAAGTTTGACAGGAAGTGCCCTGAGCTTCACTTCGGAGAGTTGGCTCAGCTCAAATAGACAAGTAGCCCAGAGGCCTATATATCTGAGTTTCAGAGGGTCGATGTGATGGTGTCAGACATTTCAGAGGCTTGTTTGGTGATGTTGTTTGTTGAGGAGCTAATGGAGCCTCTATGGGGATGGGTCAAGGCCTACAAGCCTACCTCTTTATAGGATGCAGTCAGCAGGGCTCGGGATATGCATGATGTAGTACCTAAAAGTTGGTTTCCGCCCAAACCCACTTTTACCCCGAAGACTAAGGAAACTAGACCACCTCAGAGAGACTGGGTCAGCAAGCCTAGACTGGATGAAGAGAACAATTGAGAATTGAGGAAAAAGGAATTGTGTTTTAGCTATCAAGAGCCATGGGCACTAGGGCACATATGTGTCGGGAAGGATAGAATGGGCAAGGCCCATTACATTGAGGTATACTCTGATAGTGATAGTGATGAGGATGAGGAGGTGGAGCAGTCATAGGACTAGGGACATCTAGAATCAGGAGAGGAGTCTTCGCAGGCTGGGGCGAAGGACCCAGTCATGGCCTCGATGTCAGGATTTCCGAGGTATCATACCTTCAGGGTCAGAGGTGTCCTACAGGGGCACAAGGTGAAAATATTGATCGAAGGGGGATCATCCCATAACTCCATTGACAGTAACATGGTCGAGAGGAGAGGAATTCGATGGCTTCACAGTAGTCATACCAGGAGGCCACCAGATGAGTTGCACCAAGTGGATTCCCAAGCTCACAATAACCATGGGAAACTACTCAATGATAGATGATTTCTTTGTGGTGGACATACTAGACACCAATGTAGTATTGGGTGTTCAATGGCTTTACTCTATTGGGAGATACACTACTGATCAGAGGACCATGGAGATGGAGTTCATAGGCCCAGATGGAAAGAAAGTGGTCCTACGAGACATGCACCAGTACCCACCGAAGATTGTATCACCGCACAACATGGAGGCATTTATGAGGCATGGTGATATAGAGTGGGTTGTAGAGTGTTTTATTTTGATAGAGAACTACCTGACTATCTGCAGCAGCTTCTAGAGGACTTACAGGTACTACTTCGCAAACACCATAAAGTATTTAGTGACATTCCTCATGGAATTCCACCTGATAGAGGTTTTGAGCATATCATAGAGCTAGAAGAGGGGGCCCAAGCAGTTATCACAAACCCCTATTGGAACCCTAAAGTTTACAAGGATGAGATTGAAAAAACCATTAAAGAATTGTTGAAAATGGGTCACATCCGCCCTAGTTCCAACCCCTTTGCCTCTTTCGTGGTCTTAGTCAAGAAGAGGGACGGTACTCTGTGGATCTGTATTGACTACAGGGCGCTAAAAAAGAAGACAATCAAGAATCAGTACCCCATACCCAGGATCGATGAATTAATGGATGAGCTCAGGGGAGCCAAATTTCTCTCGAAGATTAATCTTCGATTGGGGTATCATCAGATCAAGGTAAGAGAGCAGGACGTACCTAAAACAGCCTTTAGATGCCACTATGGGCATTATGAGTTTCTGGTCATGCCATTTGGGCTACCTAACGCGCCTTCACTTTCCAGTCGTGCATGAATCATGTCTTCAATAAGCAGTTGAAGAAGTTATTATTGGTCTTCTTTGACGACATCCTCATATACAACAAAACATGGGAAGACCATCTGCGACACCTAGATTATAGAGAGTCAACAGTTGTATGTGAAGGAATCCAAGTGAGAATTTGGTATGACAAAGATTCTTTACTTGGGGAACGTGATTGGGAAGAATGGGGTATAGATGCACCAAGAAAAGATCAAGGTGATCATTGAGTGGCCAACTCCTAGGAATGTGACAGAACTGAAGAGCTTCCTTGGTCTTTGCACTTATTATAGGAAATTTGTTAAGGGATTCTCAGAGTTGGCAGCACCAGTAACCGATCTCACCAAAAAGGGGGCTTTCGTTTGGATAGAGGAGGCCTAGGAGACATTCGATAAAATGAAGCATGTGATGAGTTCATGCCCTGTTTTAGCACTCCCCGATTTCACTTAGCCCTTTGTCTTGGAGTGTGATGCTTCGAGAATTGGGATAGGATCTGTATTGATGCAAAGCGGTCACCCCATAGCGTTTGAGAGCCGCAAACTCCGAGAGTATGAGCGACATTACTCCATATATGACAAAGAGATGTTGTCCATAATGCATGCTTTGACCAAATTTTGGTAGTACCTGGTGGGGAACAGGTTCAAGGTAAAGACCGATCATAATAGCTTGAGTTTTCTCATGGAGAAAAAGGAGCTAAGTGAGTGGCAACAAAAATGGATCAATAAAATCCAAGCCTACGATTTTGAGTTCGAGTATGTGAAAGGAAAAAATAATGTGGTTGTTGACGCCCTATCTAAGATACCCACTCTCTCTCTCATGGAGATTTCAGTGGAATGGAAGGCACTTCTATCGGTAGAATACTCCAAAAATAGGTTTTCTTGTGAGATACTTGATGGTTAGGTCTCCGATGACAGGTATAGGGTTATTGACGACATCATATATTATAAGGACCAGATCTATTTAGTACCAGAATCTCAGTTGAAGGACAAAATTTTGCATGCAATGCATACTTCTCTTTTGGCAGGCCATCCAGGATACCTAAAGACTTATAGACAAATTTGGGAGAGGTTCGCTTGGAAGGGTCTCAAGACTGATGTATTGAAGTTTGTACGGGAATGCAACATCTGTCAGCAAAACAAGGTGGGACATACCTACCCAGTAGGATTGCTCCAACCACTTCCCATTCCTGAACAAAAATGGGAGAGCATTTCAATGGATTTTATCACAGGGTTGCCTCTGGTTCAGGGGAAAGATTGTATTTACGTGGTGGTTGACAAGCTTACTAAATTCTCCCATTTCTTCGCCATATCGTCCAAATACTCTACAGCGCAAGTAGTGGAATTGTTCTTTAGAGAAGTATTTTGGCTGCATGGGTTGTCGAAGACAATTTTTAGTGATCGAGGCAACAAATTCATGAGGGGCTTCTGGCAGGAGCTGTTCAGACTCATAGGGACAGGATTAACGCCTAGTACCAGTTATCACTCCCAGACTGATGGGCAAACCTAAATTGTAAACAAGTGGCTTGAAGGGTATTTGAGAAATTATGTATCAGGGCAACAAAAGGCGTGGATCAAATGGTTGCATGGTTATGATGACACCACTTATCACATGTCGATAAGGATGACACCTTTCAAAGATCTGTATGGTTATGACGCCACCACCTTTGTGGATCGAGCATTTGGGAACAGTTGGGCACCCAAAGCCAAAGATTGGATTCAGGAGAGTAAGAACATCTTACGAACTCTCAAAAATAACCTTCGAATGGCACAGAATCAATAGAAGATGTACACCGACAAGCATAGAGTGGAGCGCAGTTTCGAGGTGGGAGACTTGGTATACCTCCGCTTGCATCCATACAGACAATCATCGTTGAAAATGAAAGGGGCATAGAAATTGAAGCCACAATTCTATGGTCCCTACAGGATTTTGAGGCAAGTCAGGGAGGTAGCTTATGAGCTAGAGCTTCCAGAGGGGTGTAAGATACACAATGTCTTTCAAGTTTCATGCCTCAAGAAGGAAGTGGGACAACATGTTGTCATTTCTATAGAGTTTCCACCATTGGATGAGGAGGGGCAGTTGATTCTAATTACGGAGGAGGTGTTGGAGACCAGAGAGTGGAAATTAAGGAACAAGAGCATTAAAGAGTACATGATCAAATGGAAAAATCTACCTATCGAGGATGCTACTTGGGAAGGAGAGCAGATATCGCAGCATCCTAGATTACAGTTACTTGAGGACAAGCAATCTCAGGCGGGGAGGACTGTAATGTCCCCGTTGGCCTAGGAAGCATAAGGGATGGTTCTGCTAGCCTAAATTGGTTCCCATAGGCTAAGTCGGAGAAGTTACCTAGGGAACTCAACTTTTGTCTAGGAAATGACTTTAAGAAATGAAAAGGGGAAAAAGGGGGGCATGGGTCTTAGGAAATATAAGGTCACTTAAAAATTATAAAGTGTGCAAGCATAAGGTGACTTTAAAAGAAAATTAAAAAGTAAAGTGAGCGGGAAATAACTCAACGAATAAATAAAAGAAGGGAAAATAGGAGGCGTCCCTTATTCTGGTATTTTCTCATTTGGAAATTAGATCTTGGAGAGCTCTTGAGGAAAGATTCTAGGGTTTTGGTAACCCTTCATCTATCTCTGGTTTCAGTGTTGAAACTATACACCCTAGTCAGATCTGAGGAAGAAGTCGCTTCAGATTTCTTCATTGTACTTCACTAGATTGAGTTCCTTCATTTGATATTTAAATTGGATGTGTGGGGATCGATTTAATCAAGGAGGACGAGTTTACTTCACTGCTGGGTTGTAATACTTCTAGACAGGTTGAGTTTGCTTCAGAGGGTGAGTATTATCACTGCTGGGTGCTTTTTCTTACTTGGGCGACTTCCTCCTTCACTTTGTTGAGTTGAAGACAGCTTGAGTGATTCCACATATTGTTGGGTGTTTTATTACTTGTGTGGGGTGTACCCATCACCTCAGGGGCGCATATTTCATAGCAGAAATCAGAAATGCCAATATTGGGGTCGTATCCCTTGTCCTAGGCGTGATCTATACAGGATGGGTGCATATCTCCTTGCAGAAGGTGAAAATACAAGTGTGGGGGTCATGTCTGCCTCTTCTGGGCATGTTATGTTGATGTTGGATGCATACCTTGGTGGCAGGAAACAATACATTACCCATAACTGAGATATCAATGCAGAGGAGAGTCTATTTTCACTAGGGTTTGATATTCCTCCATTGTTGGCTGAGTTGAACAAGAGGAAGGCAATTTTATTTGTTGTTGTCATCTATTTACAGTTCTGATAAGATTAGAGGCTGGGTTGATGTCATACATAGGAGCTATATCTCCAGCATAGGGTGCACTTTTATGAGGAGACTGTGTATTGAATTGTGTGGCTGGAAATCACTATAAGAAGGCAGCGTATCGACTAAAACTCGGGTCAGATCCGCCTTTATGATTGCTGCTCCATGTAATATTGTTGCCTTGAATTTAATTGAAATAAACTTTGTTATATGCTCTATGTTTATGTTCATCCTTGCTGGCATAACTATAAAAGTACACACTCTTTCAAAGGCTACAAATTGTTCGTAAACTCTCATATCAGCAAACACATTCAAACACTCCAGAAGCAAACTGTTTGACGAAAAGTCAACACAACAAACGAAGTAAAATCCAAAAAAAATTGAATGGGAATTTTACATATTGAGTAAGAGTTGTTGTATCTGTTATTTAAAGTTATCTTATAATGCTGCAACAATTCTTTTATTCTAGTTGATGAATAGAAATCAGTTGTGTTAACCTGTGATTAATAATAGGGCATTGAAAATTACTTTTCTTGCACTAACTTCTTGTCACTTATATATTTTCTTTTTGTAACTGTTATCTCAGAGGATGTTGAACGTTTACTAGCCAAAATGGTATTATTGTCAATTTGAATGTAATGTCCCCCACCTCTTGATGAAGAGGTTTGGGAAGACTTAGTGGTCTAGCCATCCCCACTAGACCATATTCTCATGAAGCATGGGGAAAAGTCAACAAAACTCATGTTATATTTTGAAGTTGACTTAGATAAGGGGAAAAAGGGTAAAAAGTAACTCAATGAAGAATTAGAACGCTGGAGGTTGAGTTAGGAGTTGAACCTAGGGGTTAAACTAACTCAACAGGGAAACATAATGGAAGTATAAAGGAAAGGCTAGGGAACACCTTTCATTCATCTTGGATATTTGGTATTTTGCTTGTTGAGCTCTTGACCACACAGTTTTGAGATTACAAACCCTAGAGAACAACTCAATGGTGAAAGATTCCACTCACCTTGTTCCAAGCTTGGTCTCGGGGATGAAATACTCCACCCACACCATTCTACATTCATCATAGGTTCCATCTTCTATTCAGGAAGGCAGTAGAGCCATACCATCTAGGTTTTTTCAGTAGGGGCGCACCATTGTCTAAAGGGAAGTTCGATCCAGCTTTGTGATAGAGCCTAGAGACATTCCAGCACTTGGGTTTTTCTTGCAAGACCTTGCTCATTAGTTTGGAGGTATTTTTGAGGAGTTACTTCAGCTAGATTATTAGGTACAGATTGGAACCACTTTGAGAGGAGGAGGACGTCTTGGTGATTTAGATATTCTCAGATCTAGGGGGTTATACCTCAAATCTGATCGTGAAACTTCTCCTAGGGGCGTGTGGAAGCCCGATCTATCATCCTAGAGAGTTTCAGGAATTTTGGAGGCTTCCTTCATCCAGGCCGAATTATTGGGCACTTCAAGGTTTCAGGAGGGCGCAGACTTGATTAGGGTTTCAGCAGATTGGAGGGGAGAGACTTGTTATTTGAGCTTCATACTTTTGAGAGGGGTTTCCCTTGTCCCGATCTATCTTTTGGTGGAGTTTGGCATTGTTTGGAGTTCTCCTTCAGCTGGGCCGAAATCTTGGCCTTCTTATCCATCCAACAGGACGTGCTAGCAGCATAGGGGGGTTGGACGTAACACTTGTTCTCTGTATGTTGTCTTTCATCATCTATTCAACCTTTGGAGGCTTTTGGGTATTTTCGAGAGCATTTTTTAGTAGCTCATAGCTTGTATCTTGGAGCCATCTAATATCATTCCAGATTTGCTTCTATATTTGTATCAGGTTCTTGATTTCATAATAAAAAGGTCAGATATGTGCTTGGATTTCCACATCTTGTGTATTGATTAAATCTTGCATGTTGTTGAATATATCTTTATAATTTTCTGCTGAATAACTGAAAGTAACCTTAAGGCCAACCTGCATACACACACAATCAACAGTTAATTCAGTGGTTATCTAGTGTTCCCAAGTGAAAAAATTGGCTTGGGGACATTACAGTGGTATCAAAGCTCTGATCCTCCCAATTTATGAGGATTAGTGCATGCATAAATTCAGTGGTATTTATATGGGCTGAAGGAAAAAATAGCCAAGTGAGACAGAGGCCGAAATGGAGGTTTCAGGTGATGACATTCTTAGCACAGGAGTTCTAGAATTCCATAAACCAGACAGAAAGTACATTGGTCAACTACTTACAGGAGTACCAGGAAATAAATCGTAGGGGGCAGACCGAACTATCTGAGACCTTGAGGAAGGTAGATGGAAACCAGACAAAGATAGTAGCCATGTTGATGGAAATGAGTCACAAGGGGAAAGGTCCAAAGACGTATGACAACAGGGAGACAAGTGGATCTCATAGAGGGAACATGTATCATTCAGAGCATATTCATTATAATCAGTCTGAGGGGATCCATGGAGGGGG
The DNA here is from genome assembly GCA_009831015.1 of Picea engelmannii. Lineage (NCBI taxonomy): Eukaryota > Viridiplantae > Streptophyta > Pinopsida > Pinales > Pinaceae > Picea > Picea engelmannii. The sequence continues at coordinate 83,843 of ML795689.1, read as the reverse complement.
AGAACCACATGGACAGGCGGGTAGCAGGGCTACTCCTAGACCATACTTTCCCATGTTCACAGATGAACCCACACAACATGAACCCGTAGATGACTTTATGGAGAAGATGGTGCAATGTTCCAGGGAGTACAACGATTGGAGTATGAAAGTTCAGAGACAAATGACCCTAGATCAGTACTGTCAACTCAAATTCAGAAACAAACCTAGGCCAAACCACAGGAGCAACTATGAGTTTGAGCACAGAGCTGGGAAGATGGAGATTCCCTACTTTGATGGTATGACCAAGATGACAACACAAGCATGGGTACAGAAGCTAGACACTTATCTGCAGCTTAACCCCATGAGGGAGATGGAAGCCATCAAGTTTGCCACCATGTACTTGGATGGCAAAGGTCATGATTGGTGGTATCATGGGTTGATCACACTAGGCCACAATCAGATAGTGGCATACATAGAATTCACTCAGAGACTCATTGACAGGTTTGATGAGGGGGATCCTGAGTTACATTTCCGAGAGCTCACACAGCTTAGACAGACAGGAGCACCAGAGGTGTACATTGAGGAATTCCATAGGCTGGTAGTCATGGTGCAGGATGTATAACAGACCAGACTCATGATGCTCTTCATTGAGGGGTTGATGGAACCCTTGAATGGTTGGGTAAAGGATTTTAAGCCTACCAACCTACAAGATGTTATCTGGAGAACAAGAGATCTAGGACCAACTGCAAAACCGAAATTTGTGCCTAGACCACCTCTTAATGCTGGGGGAAGAGGCCAGAGACCTCCAATGAACCCAGGAGGGCATGACCTAAGGGGGTTAGATAGGGGGAGAGGTAGGATGGATGCAAATACTAGAAGGGAACTGAGGAGGAAGCAGCTATGGTACACTTGCAAAGAGCCATGGAACCCATCCCACAAATGCATGGGATGTGGCCAAGTTCATTACATAGAGGTGACATTAGACAACGAAGAGGATGATGATTTCGGCCACATCCAAAACATTGAGGCAGACACCACCGAAACTGCAGAGGAAGAGGCTACAGGTCATGACAGTACGACAGGGGAGAGAGCTACTTTGGCATCCATCAGTGGGATGCCCAAGTACAACACTTTCACGATGAGAGAAGTCTTGTAGGGGCAGAAGGTGTCAGTTTTGATTGATGGGGGAGCCTCTCACAACTTCATTGACTCAACATTGCTACAAAGGAGGCATATACCCACGATTGAATTTGAAGGATTCAAGGTGGAAGTAGCAGGTGGAAGCACCATGCCTTGTAACAGGTACATTCTAGGAATGAAGCTTACATTGGGTAGGCACGACTTGGTACAGGATGTTTATGTGATGGACCTTCCCGACACCAACATAATCCTTGGAGTATAGTGGCTTAGCACATTAAGCATGCCAATCAGCTCAAGCAAATAGAAATCAACCAAACAAATCAAATCATTGCCTTACAAAACGGGTTGATATCCATGGAAAGGGGTCAAGCTGGTAGGCCCCCACATAGGCCAAATGACAAATGGCCTAAGAAGTCCCCTCCCCAAGATCAAAGACCACCAAATCCATTTGAATCCACTAATTGGGTTGACCACCATGCTATTCATTATTGTAGACCTTGTGAGCAATTTCATGATGAGTCAACTTGCCAAGTCTTCCTTCAACTTTATGATGGGGCGGGACCTTATGGATCTTAGAATGAACAAGTTAATATGTTTGGTCATAATTTTAATGTTGGTACGTATGATTCGATGGATTCTGATGAACCTGGTGGGGGAGTAGAAGACATGATTTTCCTGGGTGATGTTGTGGTGGATAAGGCAACATAAATGTTTGGTCCTAAGCCTACTCCACAACAAATAGCTGAAATGGCTAAAGTTAAAGGCATTACCTATCAAAGGAATGGGAACAAAAGTCATGATAGAAACCAAGTAATCATTTCCAAGATAGCTTCAAACCCCCCTAAGTCAAATGGGTATGCAAGTTAAGAATTAAGTATTGACTTAGGAGGGTGGTTAAGTAGTGTGAAGATGTTGGTGCCTGTGTCTGAAATAATCAAGATCCCTTCTTAGAGGGAAAATTTGCTCAAAGCCATAGATTTTCCTCCTCAGAAAAGTGTTGACATTCCACCAACAAGATCTTATCAGGATGCACCAGTTATTCTGCAAAATATGGATAGGGGAAACAAAGAGAATAAACCTTTCTTCCTATCCTTGCTCGTGAATGATTTTATTCTTCATAATTGTATGCTAGATTCAGGAGCTACCTCAAATGTTATGACTAAGAAAGTAATGGAACA
>ML795689.1:43640-72166 GCA_009831015.1 Picea engelmannii | reverse complement strand
GGAGGCACAATGCCTAGGTTCACAGTCCACACTGTCACCTTGACTGGAACCTCTTCCTTCTAGGCTTACTCCTAGGGAAGCCAAGGGGGGTAGACCCTAGTTACTAGATTTGATTTAACTTTGAAGTTCTAGGAGTTGGTTTTTAATTGTTAGAAGGCTTGGGGGAAAACTAACCTAAGATGCTAAAGCAGCAAATGCAGAGTGCAAAATTAAATGACAAGCAGCCCTTTCCCTAAGTCAATTATGACTAATGCCTAAGGTTGGGCAAGGGGTCAATTAAGTTTGAGGATGGTTCAATTACAAAAATATTACAAGTAAAAATATGTTGAAACTATCCCCACAAACAAGCATACAATTACTTACAATAAAGAATAAGAGATGTTACAACAATTACACAAATATACAAATGAACAAGATATACAATGATGCCCAAAGTGAGAATTTAGGAAATATTTAACTCAAGATCAATCACATAAGCCAAGTATGCCCCAATAGCACTTACTCTATTGGACTTTTTTTCAATGGCAACCACTAAAGAACTCAAGATCCAAGAAGATGATGCCTCCCCAAATGGGATACTCAACTTCTTCTTGAATCACACCATAAAGAATAAAAAAGATGTGTAGTTTTGTAAACTCCAATGCTCATAAAAATATAAAACATTTGGAAAGACAAACTATAAGATTGCAATTAAGACTTGTAAACATGAATGTGCTTGCAATGTGTGTTCCTAAACATTCATCTAAGATCCCCCAACACACATGGATTGTCTATGCAACTAGGTGGTTAGGAGTTTTTTAAAAATTAAGTAAATCTTATTTTTCCCTCCCCCTAACTATGTTTGGAGCCTTAAACCTCCTCCTCCTATAGCCAAATAACTGTCGGGTGCTCAAGATAGTAAGGCAACAAGGCCCACCATAGCTTCCACAGTCAGCCCTGACAGTAAGAGTATTTCTCGGAAAGGACACCCACCTGGAGCGTCACGGGACGGTCCCCCGCCACTTCCTTCCGTTGTTTTCCTCAAACCCGTTTTAGATGGTGGAGATGGCTGAATTAGGCTATCATAAGTTGTCTAAAAGATTATTATGACTCGCGGGTGAGTCTTTAGGCGTGTTTGGAGTGTTTTAGAAGTATTTTAAATGTCCGAAAAGTGTGATTTATGCCCAAAACCGAAACTACAAAGTGCTTGAAATGATGTGTTGTGAAAGTAAAGATTTAAACCATAAACACATGAACATGAATGTAATAGATCATAAGATAAACATGATTAACACATCTGTATCATTCATCATCCATAACATGTAACTTTGCAAGGAAATAAAGCAAGGGCAAGAACAACTTGCCAACAATTATAGCAAATGCAGAAATTTAAAACCATTTAACCATGTATGTTATTGCATATATGAAATGTGTTAAGTGAAATAGAGACTTGTTGAAATAAAGATCTAGGTCCTACACCATTCACATATCCTTGAACAAGAATGAAAGTATGAGAGCTATAAATGCCCAAGAAGTAAGATTGTTTTAAGATATAAATTTAACCATGTAATCTATCTCATCTAAGGCACCATGCTTAAAGTGTAAAATATTTGCAAGAAGAAAACTCAAAGCATGTAAATGTAAATATGTCTTAAGGGATTAAACTAAGATGATATGATAAAGATGATTATTCTAGAGCATACTAATCCATTTGAAACATATAAACCATCACATATCTATAGCATCCTAGCCATACGATTTTGGGGGTGACTCTCCCAAGGTGTAGGCAATTACTTATTAAGCAAACTTTAAAAAATGAACAAATCACTCACAATGGCACAAGGTGGAGGCAAGCCTACCAATTTTGTGCCAAAGAGGGTTGGAAAATGAAAGACTTAGATAAAATATAAAATTTAGCCCAACGATTTTGGGGGGTTGGCTTGGCCAATCACTCTCCCAAGATGTAGGCAACTAAAAATTTCTGAAATGAAAGAGGAGGTTAAAGAGATAGCTACCAATCCCCTAGATGGGTTTTCTAGTGTTGTGTGGTCCTCTTGATGTATCCAAGCCTCTCCAAATCAGATCTGATATACCTGCAAAAATAGCAAGGTTTCCCTTGCTAGGAGAGCTACACACAACAATACAAGCTTGGAAAAATTTTGCTTTTTTAGGGAAAAATTTTGCCTTAGAAATTTTATGAAAAATTTTAAGTTTTTTTTACCATAAGACTAAGTATGCTAGCTGAAATATGGGCTGCAATAGAAATATAAGAAGAAGAAACAATATGAGAAGCTTGCTTGGAGTGTATGAGAGTCTCAAAAAATAGACTTTTACCCAAGGCACATCTAATAAAACCCTTGAGGTTCAACCTGCAAAAAACTCAACACAATAGCATGCATACAATGGATAATATAGAAGGCTAAGCTAATAAGTGAAATACTTGCACATTATCTAGCTAACCACATATATAGATTCACAAGAATACTCTTTGCAAAACCTACTCAAATAAAATACTTTACCTAAGATCCAATCATACATGCATCATATCAAATTGAAAATATTATACCTCATATGTTTGCAAGATCCAAAATACTTGTAAATCTTCCCAAAATATCCTCCAAAGTTTCATTTATTATTGCTTTAAGAAGAGGGGTGTTGGAGAAATACTTACTCCTAACCCTAGAGCCAAAGAGTGAAATGATGGAGCAATGAGAGAGAGAGAGAGTAGAAAATCAAGTAGCATAACAATAGCTCAAGATATGGTCAGTTGGGAGTGAGAAATGAGATCTATTTATACTTGGAGAGGCAAACCTACCTCTCTTGGATCTAATCCAAGTGTCCACCACCAAGCAAATGAGTAGATCTCAAGGCTAGGGCACACCATCTAGGGTTCGAAAGCTAGATCTAGGGTGTAGAAAAATGTAGAAGGTGTTGGGATAAATCAAAGAGGTGTGGGAGGCCTTGGGATTGATGCCAAGGAAGGTGAGAGGTCTCAAATAATTTGAAAAAAAATCATTTTTGGAGTTTCTAGAAGAGGGGGGCGTAACTCCTCTTGGAGGGGGCAAAAAAAATGTGAAAATGAAGGAATGGAGGGGGATTAATGAAAGAAAAGGAGTGGGATCATCCTAGGAGGTGATGTGGGGGTCAAATGGAGTCATAACTTATGAGAGGGGGCCCCAAATAAGTCACAACAACCCCCACCAAGGAAAAACGTCAATCCCCTTAGGGGGGCATGATTTTTGAGTGTAGAAGATGGGAAAGGGGTTAGAATAGGTTGGAAAAGGTTGGGAGGGTTATGTTATGCTTAGGGAGGATCTCTCTAACCATCATTTCAACATTTCACATCATCTAACTCATTATTACAATTATTGACATTTTGGCAATGTCATACTTAGCAATTAAAATTGTTGTTTTAACTCACTGACACTCCGGGTGGACAAATGCATAGCAAAACTTGTCCAACTGAGCTGAAACTTTGTCCATGGGTGTAGGGGGTGCTATTCCATTTATTTTGAGCACAAATACCCCTATCAAAAGTCCAAGGACCTAGTCTTTACAATAATTGCTCAAAAACATTTAATTAATTAAATAATTAAAATCTCAACCTTAGGAAAATTAATTAAATTTAATTAATTAAAAAAAACTTATCTAGACTCGACGAAATTCCGTGAAACTTTCTACAATGTCTAACATGGTCATTTACATCATTCCTAAAGAATAGCTACCAAAAGGATGAGACCATTAGAATGTTGTTCACCACTTTGGAGGAATTATTGCAAGTGTGAGGGGAAAACTCATGGGAAATCAACCAGGTTGAAAAGCCCAGTTGACAACCTGAGGATAAAAACCCTCAGTGAAAAGAACTCTCCCAATGAAAACATCCCAAGGTACCTAACCTAACTATGATCCATGCAGACTTATTACATTATTAACCCACGCAGGGGTGCGGAAATTTCGTTTACAAAATTTTGTGCTGGAGGCATAAAATGCCCAGTAGAACCAAACTGTCTTGAACATACTTGCATCTGATGATGCACATATTCATGGAACATGAGTTGACCCCCTAGCTGAATAGGCGGTCAACAAGGTCATTTATATCAAATCTTATCAATTTTTCTTAAGAAAAATTTTTGACCTAAAAAGGCAAAAGTTTTTCTTCGCTTTACTTGTTGTGTGTAGCATTTCCAGCAAGGATACCTTGCTGGTTTTTGCAGGTTCAAATCTGGTTGAGAGGGGTTTTGGCTACCCAAAGGTATCTACACAACACTCAAAGACCCCTCAAAGGGATTGGTAGCTATTTATCAACCTTATTTCTCTTTCTCTAGCTTCTTGTGTTTATTCTCCTTCATTTCTTGTTGATTTTAGTAGTTTATAGCTTGGGAGAAGGATTGGTACGGCCTACCTCCCAAGTGTGAGCTTGGATATAGATCTAGCTTAGAGTTTTTCATCTCAAAATCACTTTCCTAAGCTAGGACGTGGGGTTAGTGAGCTTCTTACTTCCTTTGTTTGCTTTCCTCTCTTTCTTCTTTCTCTTGCTTGCCTCTCTTTCTTCTTTCTCTTACTTGCCTCTCTTTTTTTCTTCTTTCTCTTTCTTCTTTCCTTTTCTCTATCAATCATTCTCTAAGTCTAATAATTGCCTACCTATTGGGAGAGGAATACCCCAAAGGTAAGGTTAGGGTTAATTTGTTTTATTGATCTAAGTGCTTGATGTTTTGATATGTTCTAGATCTATATCTCTCATATAATCAATCTCTAGCTTAAGCCTATTGGGCATTATCAACTTAGCTAGATCTATTTGCATGCTTAAAGCTCTTCAAATTTTAATCTTTATCTTAGATGCTTAGATCTAAAACCCTAAATGCTTAAGTGCTTCAATAAGTGAATGGTGTTTTTCTTTCACGTTATGATCTATTAAGGCCACTTGCCACATATTGGAAGCAACTTCATGGTTAAGTTAATAGTGTAGGCTCACACATAAATTTTCTTTCTTACACTTGTTCTTGGATCTAAATGTTATAAATCATATAAATATAAGTGTGGTTCTCTTCTTCTCCTTGTTGGCAAGTTGTTCTTGCCCTTACATTTTGCTTCTTTACTTTGCAAGCTATCTATTTGTGCATTTAGTGATTTTCTCTCACATAGCATATATGTGTTAATGCCTTTTTCATTTCATAAGCTTAAGCAACACATTTTAGGCTGAAGTGAGTTTCGGTCAAATCACTAAATCACATTTTAAAAGTGTCATAAAATCATTAAAACACTCTAAAATACACCTAAAAGTCTACCTAATTCACATATCAACTTAATAGACTCTTTAGGGTACCTTAGACCACCATCTTCACCATCTAAAATGGGTATTGAGGAGGGAAATGGACGGTTATAGGTCGGGGACGGTCTCACAACACAAAGGAGTGTCCTTTCCGTAAAAACTCAATGCTTTGGGGCTGACTGTGACAGCTAGGGTTAGCCTCATTGCTACACTATCTTGAGCATCCAGCAGCCATTTGGCAATAGGAGGAGGAGGCTTTGGTGAAAAATTAATAACGGTAACTAAAATCTAAAGATCTTAAGAAACCTTTAATAATCTAACCTTGGGCTTAATCATATAAAACATTTCGTGGGTTGAATAACTAAGAGTGGGTCATCTTCATAATACTTGTGCTTAAAATCTCTAAGTCTTCTTTGTAGATGTGTTGATGATAATGATGTGTTGATGATAATCTCATAAATGTGATGATGCTTTGATCTTCTTGTATCATGCATACAAATAATTAAAGTGGTTAGCTTGCTTATTGTATCTTAGTATTCTTTACTTATAAATCTTGTACTCAATATTTGACTCAATTATTCTTTTGTATATCTTGTAATCATATTTGTAACAAATCACCTTTTAACTTTAGTTGACCCCTTGCCCAATCTTAGGCACTAGTCTTAGTTGCCCTAGGAAAAGGCTTTCCTAACATACTAACCTTGCATCTTGCATTGTTTCCTTAGCATCTTAGGTTAGAATCCCCCCAAACCTTAACAAACTAAAATCAACTCCTAGAACTTAACTTTAAAACTTAACTAGAAACTAGGGACTACCCCCCTTGGCTTCCCTAGGAGTGAGCCTAGACGGAAGAGGTTTCGATCAAAGTGACAGCGTGGGCTGTGAACCTAGGCATTGTGCCTCCAAGGACACACTAAGTGAACCAGACTTAGCTCACGTTTGTAAGTGTGTATAAGGAAGGCAACACACGGCATTTAAAAAAAGTTGCACTTCATCCATCTAAAATCGAAGTGTGTGTGTGTAACTCCAAATTAACTTTTCTATTACTCGTGTATCAACAAAAACATGAAGCCCGGTATGATAAATGATAAGGGAATTTTAATTTTCTTTACCGCTACCTAAGTTATTTCAGCTTACCCCTTCATTCATTCCTTTCTTTATTTATCTTGGAAGTTCTTCATCTTGGGTTTGACTTCTTGCTTCTTCGTAGGTATGAATGAATTTATCTGGATTCTAAGCCCCTTTCTAGGATAGTTTGGAGTTGTACAATGCCCTATAACATAACACAAAAAATACAAACGAAAGTCATTAACCTTGCATATTAAAATATATGTAAATCATCGCGAATCTATTGATTACTCTACTCTAATTTATGTTGTAACAAAAATCTTTTGCAAATGGACAAAAGGAAAAATCAAAACCTACCACAAACCACAAAGACCATTTTTTGTTGTCGACCATTTTCTCATTAATGAATGAGGAATATGCCTTGAAACATAGCAGTACATGCACGAACAAAGATTTGAGCTTGGAGATGGAAACAACGAGACTGTCGAGAACACTGCACAATAACAGAACAAACAAAATTTATTACTTATCTAGAAGTAGAATATTCGAAAAGACCAACAAGAAAGGGTGAATTTTTTCAACTGAAGACTAGCAAGAATGCTCAAGGCTAGTAAACAAGTTGTCGAAATAAAAGCATGCAAAGAAAAATCAAAACACTCTAAATATAGTAGCAATTTAAATGTAAATTTATACATCGAAGAAAATCATAACAAGCATCAGAAAATCATGATATGAGAAAAAAGAAAACAAAATCACGGCAATAGTTAAAAATTTCTTTCATGGTTGCAACTATACTAAAAGGCATCCAGCCATATACAAATCTCAACATGAAATAACTATGTCGTGTGTGTTGTGTTTGCATGTGTATTGCAGGCTAATAGAATTTAATGTACACTTTGATTATAAATATGATGTAAGTGTTATCTTTCGAGGTCACTCCGGAAGTGTATACACCATGTTTAGAGGTGCTTCATGGGTTGTGGAGTGCATAGTGTATGGTAGAACCTTCGTGTTCTAGGATGGATTTGCACATCATTGGCAGCTTACTCTTGCTCGCTAGACCTTGTATGGATGCTCATGTGACATTCTTCCTTGGAGTGTTAAAGACCTGTGGACCCTAGTCACTTCTTAATTTAGCTGACACATGAAGGGATGTTGCTTGCTTCGAGGAATGTTCAACATTCTGGAAGAGGGATTTGAGCCCCAGACAACATGGGGTTTCCTGGTTTCTTGCATGGAGGTTTACACTCGGCTTGAGGTTGCTTGGGTGGAGGGAGTGAACAAGTAGGTGTGGTGGTCCTTGAGGAGGCATGTTACGTTGGAGATACATTGCAACTTTGGACCCTTGGTGGAGGAGCATTGGACCTTGGGGTGCATAGTGTATGGAAAAACCTTGGTGTTCCATGATGGATTTGCACATCATTGGTTTCTTACTCTTGGTCGCCAGACCTTGTATGGATGCTCATGTGACATTCTTCCTCGAAGTGTTGGAGACCTGTGGACCCTGGTAACTTCTTAATTTATCCGACACATGAAGTGAGGTTGCTTGCTTCGAGGAATGTTCGACATTCTGGAAGAGGGAGTTGAGCCCTAGACAACATGGGGTTGGCCGGTTTCTTGCATGGACGCTTACGCTCGGCTTGAGGTCGCTTGGGTTGAGGGAGTGAACATGTAGGTGTGGTGGTCATTGAGGAGGCACGTAACCTTGGAGATGCATTGCAGCTTTGGACCCTTGGTGGAGGAGAGTTCGACCTTGGGGTGCATAGTGTATGGTAGAACCTTGGTGTTCCATGATGGATTTTCACATCATTGTCGGCTTACTCTTGGTCGCTAGACCTTGTATGGTTGCTCATGTGACATTCTTCCTCAGATTTTTGGAGACCTGTGGACTCTGGTCACTTCTTAGTTTAGCCGACACATGAAGGGAGGTTGCTTGCCTCGAGGAATGTTCGGCATTCTAGAAGAGGGAGTAGAGTCCTAGACAACATCGGGTTGCCTGGATGCTTCCATGGAGGCTTACGCTCGACTTGAGGTTGCTTGGATGGAGGGAGTGAACATGTAGGTGTGGTGGTCCCTGAGGATGCATGTGACCTTAGAGATGCATTGCAGCTTTGGACCCTTGGTGGAGGAGCGTTGGACCTTTGGGAGTAATGCTCATGCCTTGCACCCTTGCTCATTTATTTCCATCGCCTTGGAGCTTCACATGTGTCCCCTGTAGAGGGAGTGCTTCACTTGTGTGGTCCTACATGTACCTTGTAGGTCGCTTGTATCGGACGGGGTCCACTAGTCATTGGTGATCTCCCTTCACCTCTCACATAAATAGAGGGAAGGGGAGAGTCGTTTATCATCATCATCATTGTACTCTTTTCTTATATGTAGTATACCTAGGGAGGTAATATGGGGTACCTACGAAGGTACCCAAGGGGAATAATAATATTTAGATAGCTATGTGTTGTTATGTATGTAGGCCATTTCTAGTAAATAAGGCCCATGCAATAGTGTGAGCGCAATAAAGGTGTGAATGCTTACTCGAAGGTTCCTTCTCTAGAAAGTTTTTAGGAGGTACATAGTAGTATAGAAGCAAGTATAAGGAATGTAACGAGCATAGTGAAGAATAATGTAAATGTATCAAGGTGCTTTGCTCGAAGAGTTATTTCCTTCCTTAAGGAATGGATAATGGCGTTACCCTACCTCAAGGGTTCTCTCTACAATTTCTCTTTTGTTTAATCTTTTATGTGATTGATTTGGTACTATCTTATATTTTTGGATCTAAGGTATACAACATCATAGGAGCAAGTTGTTGATACAACATCATAGGAGAAAGGTGTTGGGGTTCATGGGGAAATACCAGGAGAAGTCATGAAGAGAGAAGAAAGTGTTTTTGTTGGGAGATTGCTCTTGTGATATGTTGGGGTTTGATCTTCGGAGAAAGATGTTGGGGATGATGATATCATAATCGATCATGTACTTTTGCTTATTCTTCTTTACACACGGGTTAGAGATGTAAGAGGAGGAGCATTGGTGTTTCTTGGAGCATTCTTGAGGCTAGGCCTAGGGTTTGATCCCTAAGGAGGCATTGGAGTTATTGTTTGGCAGTAAACCATAAATTGTACTTGTTAAGGAGGAGGAAAACTGGAGATGCCTTGCATGAGGCCGAGCAGGACTTGCCAATGGTGATTCTACCTCATTGGAGTATCTTTAGCAGATGTAGGGTTTTTCTTGGTTTTCCCTAGCCAAGGTTTTGGAGAGCTTGGAGACTTGTACCAGCTTGTGATGAGATGATAATATCTACTTAAACTCCATCTCTTATCAATATACATGAAGTTTTTCAGGTGTCCGAAATTGTCTTATTGTAGATTTGATTTTCAGTTGTCATTGTCTTCATGGTTTGCAACACTTACAGGTCCCGCAGATTCGACATAAGTTAACGCTGGAGTTGGTAGAGAATTTAACATTTACATTGAAGGGATTAGGACAGATTTACTCTTGTAAGCCTCCATTGACTACAACAGTTTCTGATATGGTTTATGCATGAAAAGACTTCCCCAAAGGGACGAAATTTGTTGTCGTGTATTTGGTATCTTCTCTCCTTCATTGCCTAGTGTATCGAGGTTGATGTGAAGTGAAATATTTTCCGTTGTTTTCTGTTGTAATTTATCTTTCAATTCATCCCTAACGTTGATAATTCACACCGATTAGTTTCGTTGAAACTAGAAAGAGGCTAAATTTCTGAAATTGCAAAGGAAATGAAATTTCTACGTAGTATCAGAGCTTTCTCTCTGAAGTCACTCTTTTGGTGGAGGAGGAGTTCATATTTCAGTTTCATTTTCCCTGTGAGTGGTATGTTAACCTTGTATCGATTGCTTGGGTGTGGAACCTTGTGATGGTTCGATGAAGCATATATGCCCTAGGAGGGATTTTTCTACTTCATTATTGCCAGCTTTTGTTTTGAGGTGGATTTAGATCTTGCACATATGTATACCATTGGACATAGGGAATGTGATAAGTTGGATGGAGCTTCCAATTTCATCTTGAGGAAGCTTAGGCCACATATGCCTATGGAGGAAGCCAAGATTTAGGAGCACGTTGAGAAAGAGATTGCAGCACTTATCCATGCGAAGTTGTTGGCTACTCATAACGAGGAGGTGGCCAAGGCAAAGAGAGTTGTTATCCCCGATATCTAGGGATAGCTAGGAGATCATGTCTCGAGGCCCACAGGTCCTAGACATGGAGTACCGAGAGCAGGATTGACCTGATCATGGCCCTGGAGGGCCCATCTTTCTTCTTCTTTGCCAGATTTTTCCTGTCAGCAAAATCATCTTCCATCACCACCGGCTTGGACTTGCATCGGAGAGGACTCTTGCTCCATGAGGTAATTGGTCCAAGGTATCATGGTATGTGTCATATTTGATCATTATAACCCTCTTATATATGCATTAGGTTCCTTTCATTTCTGATGACTGCTTGGATCTTACACTAATCCACTTGACCATTGTCGGGGTGATTGATGGGGTGACTTAGCAAGTTGATATTCATGGGTTTTGGTTAACCACCAAGGGGGATTTGCAGAGCCATCGTCTGCTCCCACCATTTTATCATTTTACATCTTATACCCTGCACATCTATCCCATTCCCCTAGTCCGACCATTAGGATGACCTTTGAGGGTTACACTTTGTCTTGTGGGAATAAGGGGCTAAAGGCCCAGGGGGTAAAAGCAGCTGGTAAAAGATAAAATCCATAGGAAATAAAACCTAGAGATGCTTCACCCAGGGGATCCCTGAGAAGGCAATAAAAAGTCTCACGATAAGAAATAAAGGGACCCTAAGAAAAATAATAAAACAAGACCTAACCAAGAGGATGGGAGGTCTCATCACGAGCCGGCCCATTATGTTCATAGGTATCCAGCAGTATGACATTGCCATCATTTGGTCACCACGCCAGGGCAGTGACCTTTGGTTGCATGGCCAAGGGAAAGGGGGTCTCATCATCTATGTGAAGATACCAGTGGGTAACACTGTCAGCTCTGGTCACCAAGCCAAGGCAGTGTCCTCTGGTTAGACCTTGAAGTAAAAAAGAAAGAAAAGCAATAAATGAAAAAGATAAAGGCAATAGAGGGCTTGGAAAAAATGCATCCATGACGGGTACAGCTCACCTCCTACAAAGGCACCCACAGACGACACCTTCCCTTGGTCTTACTATGACTGGACATCCCTAAAACCATATCACTTCATAAAACAAGGCTTGAATGATCTTCCGAGGAAACTCTCCTTATCTTGTGGGTATTAGCCCAATAGGTTGTTCTGTCAGTTTCTTCAGCTTTGTATAGTAGATCTGTGTAATGTCTTTGAGCTCTTAGATGATATGTTAGGGATTTTATGCATGTATTTGATAACTTTAATGATGAAATATGATTTGCATTGCTATGATCCCGAGGAATGATGAGCCCATGGAGGGCGTAGTATTTGATGTGCAGGACCATACCCGGCGGATAGGTACCAGTGGACCGGTACACATGGGGATATGATTAGTTCGGACCTCCATGGGGCTGAAGAGCCCGTCAAATGGTTGTTGGGATGGCAGAGGAAGGACAACAACGTGATGAGCCATTGCATGAAGAAGACAGAAGGATGTCCTTACTAGGACACTTTGGCAGAGATCGACCTAGGGGGGATCACCCACTGAAGATGAGATGATGCCTTTGATGGACAGGATACTACCCAGGGCAGGCTGGACGTTTTCTGGAGCATGTGGTAGGGTGCTGGGATCATTTGGCACGTGTGGCAGCTTGCAGGAGCCCTAGAAGGGACAACGTTTTGCCTTTTGGATGTTGATCTTGCCCAAAAGGGCCAACGTCCCCCTCAGAGGGGCCTGACATCTCCCTTTTAGCTCATAATTATGACATTTTAGCATTTAATGTGACAAATAATGTTACTATTGTTAGTCAGCCTTTTCGTCTGTTTTAATGACCTATTTTGTAAATTAAAGGTCATTTGAATGATATAAAGAGAGGACGTTGCCTCTCATTTTTAACATAACACAACTCACTCTCTTGTGAGAGAATCTTCTTTTTAGTCTTTTGTCTTGGTATTGGCTCTTGGAGTTGAGGCGCTACACTTGTGGAGGATCATCCTTGGCATGTTTATGGTGTTTTCTATCATTTGGAAGGTTTACAACTAGGGTTTGATAAGCTCTTCATTGATTTGTAAGTGTATTTCTCATGCAAAACTTCTTGATTGAATGGTTGTAGGTTAAATATCTTACATTTATGGTTACATTATTATTATTATGCTTAATCATTGAAACCCTAGGTAGCAAGCACACAAGTAGGTCCTTGCTTCATGTCCCCATGGTAGAAAACTTGTTTAGCCATTTGATAAAGGAGAATATAGCCTAGCCATTGCTACACTAATTCCCCTTTTTCTGAGTTAGATTTGAAACATAAATTGAAGAAAGAAGACATCCTAGGTCTAATTGATTTTACACCTAGGGTTTGACTCTTAGGGTTTGAAAAGCCTTGGCCCTACAACACTTTTCATCCCTAGATTTGTGTTTTGAAGCTAGTTGTTTTTGCCAAAGAGTTTCAAGGAAAGAGGGAGGAGCATGAGGCCTTGCTTAAGAAACACCGGAATGAGCCTCCTCCCCTTAGGGTTTTGACTTTGTGGCCCTGCCATTGCAGCACTAGAAAGCCTAATCCTCTTGTCCTTGAATTTAGATTCTCCCGAGACTTTAGCCTTGCTCCTTGACTCCATTATACCCTAAGGCACTAGTCTAAACCTTAAATGTTGAGATTCTTGTGTCAAAACAACACCTTTAAACTTCTCAAATTTCAAATCCTACTAACCCTAACATCTCACTAACCCTAATTTTGATGATGACATCATCCCTATTTTGAAACTTTGGCTGGTATAAAAGTTGTGGCTAGGTCATCTAATGATAGATATTGATGTGTTGATTATTGACATTGGATAGTTTGCAAAAAGTCAACTTCTTTACCTATCAAACTAACCCTAGAACTAGGTTGACGTCACCTTTAGTATAGTGACGCAACACTCTTGTATTGAATGAGCAAGTGATGATATTTTATGATAATTTGAAGATAGATTATATGCTTTGAACGTTGTATCATCTCCAGTGTTTATTGACAAGTGATATTATAAGCCATAGCAATTTTTGCAATCATTGACTTTGTCAATAATTACTGCTATATTTGCTCATATATAATAAGGATAGTCATTAATTTATGAAGTACTAACCACTGTTGCACGTTTTAGTTTATTGTTTCCTTGTCTCGCAAATAGGTGCTTCTACTATGGTTTATCTTCTTATTGACTATCCTCTTGGCAGTAATCTGTGAAGGAAAAACTCATCCTGATCCTTTAGAACCTTTGTCCTTCAGAACCCCATATTACCAGGGACGTCTCCCTTGGGTCTAGCCACCCTAAATAGAAGGAGCCCCCCATCGAGGTGACAATGGGTGGGGAATCTCCTGTTACGCCAGTTTGACTCTTGCCTTCAAGCTACTTAACCTGTACTACAAACTGAGCGATAACAAGAGCCACTCTAGATTATGTGAAGGATCCCTTCATAGCTCACATGGCAGATAAGACGACCAAGTGATGTCAAACTGCAACTTTCATAGTTGACACCTGATTAAAGGAATCGATAACTATCCTTATTTGAGTTATATTGTTAAACGATTTATACTGCATTGGACCGATATTTTCTATGTCCAAACACAATGATAACAAGTAACTCTACGTAGTCAAATACGGTTTGAAGTGAAAATGAATTGGAAAACCTCAGAAATAGATATGCAGTATTCAACCATACATGATAAAAGTTAAAACAACATAAATATCTCTCAGAAAGCACCATATACTCACTATTTTGCAAATTGCAACTCGTGCTCAATCCTATCAGCATCTAACACGAGAGATAAGAAAGGTAGGGGAGGGAGGTGGGGGAACCCTTCACTGGCAGCTACTTTAGCATTTCTACCTCATCAAAATAAAGAATTTATTTTTCTCCATCGTACAAAAAAATGAATGAAAAACAAAATATTACTTCAGCGGGAGATTGAACTATACAATGTAAAAATTTGAGAATCTCTAGTCCTCGACTGTGCAACAGCTTTTGCTAATGTCAACGCAAACGAGGCCCTCTCTCCCACATTTCATAGTGTACCACAAGGTTGTCTTGCAACATGATCGACTAGTTTAGCATTTCTACATCAACAAAACAAAGCATTTATATTTCTCCATTGTACAAAAAAATGAATGAAGCACAAAATACTACTTTAGCAGGAGATTGAACTCTATCATGTAAAAATTTGAGAATCTCCAATCCTGGACTATGCAACAGGTTTTGCTAATGTCGAGGCAAATGAGCCCTGCTCTCCCAAATTTCATAGTGTACCACAGAGTTGTCCTGCAACATGATCAAATTTTCAAACAAGTCTAGAAACATAGATATCAAAATGAAACTTAAAATCAAACAGTATTGTCCACTTCAACTAATCAAAATAAAACACTATTGGTAACAAAATTTTGAAAATGGAGATGTTTTAACAACCTTTCGAAAAGTTCCCCACGTATGTAGATTGAAATAAAGATAAGAACCTCGCTCATACCTATTTTCTTGACAAGCTGCTCTACATTCAGAACTCGTATAAACCAAAAGCAAGTACGAGTACCTTCAGAACCTCGCTCATACCTATTTTCTTGACAAGCTGCTCTACATTCAGAACTCGTATAAACCACAAGCAAAGCTCTCTATGATAAAACCACCCTCCATGATACCTACATTTAAACAAGTACCTTTAATAAATACCAAACACTAGGATGCCTCAAGCTACACAGTATTTAACATATGCCCTTCAATGCAACATCCACACAAGTCCCAAAAAGAGCATAAAAAGAATCTGACAGTTAATTTTCATCATATAGTTGAGTCTCATCATTAGGCAAAGATTAAAGAATCTGATCAATAATCATTTTAGATGAGAAACCAAAATTGTTCCAAACCGGCGTCTGCATAAGTC
The DNA here is from genome assembly GCA_009831015.1 of Picea engelmannii. Lineage (NCBI taxonomy): Eukaryota > Viridiplantae > Streptophyta > Pinopsida > Pinales > Pinaceae > Picea > Picea engelmannii. The sequence continues at coordinate 56,809 of ML795689.1, read as the reverse complement.
TTTTACACACTACATGACATTACAGCTTAAACTATTGTGTTGTGAAGACATCTAATATATTGTAAACAACAAAGATTATCTCACGTACCTGTAAAATATATAAAAATGTGCCTCCTCTTGAGATTTTGAAAATAGCCTTGCTGCAACCACAACCAAAGTTCGCTACGATAAAACCAGCCTCTACAATATCTGTATTTAAACAAGTACCTTTAATAAATACCAAACACTACGATGCCTCAAGCTACACAGTATTTAGCATATGCCCTTAACTGCAACATCCACACCAGTCCCAAAAAGAGCATAAAAAGAATCTTACAGTTAATTTGCAGTATATAGTTGAGTCTCATCATTAGGCAATGATTACAGAATCTGATCAATGATCATTTTAAATGAGAAACTGAAATTGTTCCAAACTATCTTCTGCATAAGTCTTTTACACACTATATGACATTACAGCTTAAAATATTATGTTGTGAAGAGATATAATATATTATAAACAACAAAGATTACCTCGCGTACCTGTAAAATATATAAAAATGTGTCTCCTCTTGAAATTTTTAAAATAGCCTTGCTGCATTGATTTAATTGCATAGTGTTTGGTTTGAAAACTCTCAAAAAAGAAAAGATAGCATACGAGTTTGTGTCTCTTTGTGAAAAACAAAATCCATAACAACTAAAATTAGAAGCTACATAGACAGATGAAAAGAAAAGGCCTTGAGAAAATATTAATACCTGCAACAGAAAATCTGCAATCGAAAGAGGAGAGAGAGAGAATGGGAGAGATGAGTTGCAGTGTATTCCTTTGTTCCTTCATGTGCTTTTGCTTGGTCGAGATGATCCAGATATAGATTTAATCGATTCCAATACATATCACATGCCCCCTCCTCGTGACTCTACACAACACAAGTTCACATACATACAATCACAGATACACAAACACAAGTTCACATACATACAATCACAGATACAGAAACACACAACTCATATGAAAAGACACCAACTCAAGAACAAACAATCACGGGACATGGGAAGCGCTTCCACATACACACAACATGACAAAACACAAAAGTACAGAGGAGGGGGATGTGAATAAGCAATAGCTTTTGAAAATGCATTCCCTTTCTTTCTTGTGTTGTGATTTCTCCAACAACTAATTTTGCTCCTCCTCTCCTTTGACCCTGTTAAGAGATAAACAAAACAAATGAACATGGTATGTCAAAAATGTTGAACTTCATACATCTAAAATCAAACTGTGATTGTGTGCACGTGTAACTTCAAATGAAATTTTCCCTTATCTCTTTCTTTGTTGAGCCATGCTTTCTGCAAAAAACAATTTTTCTCCTGCTCTCCATTGTTCCTATAAATAGATCAGTGAAACACATGAGCACGGCAATTCAAAAACGTTGCACTTCATCCATCTAAAATCGAAGTGTGTGTGTGTAACTCCAAATTAAATTTTCCATTATTTGTGTATCAACAAAAGCGTGAAGCCCGGTGTGATAAATGATAAGGGACTTTTAATGTTCTTTACCGCTACCTAAGCTATTTCCACTTACCCCTTCATTGATTCCTTTCTTTATTTATCTTGGAAGTCCTTCATCTTGGGTTTGACTTCTTGCTTCTTCGTAGGTAGGAATGAATTTATCTAGATTCTAAGCCCCTTTATAGGATAGTTTGGAGTTGTACAATGCCCTATAACAAAACAAAAAAAATACAAACGAAATTCATTAACCTTGCATATTAAAATATATGTACATCATCGCGAATATATTGATTACTCTACTCTAATTCATGTTGTAACCAAAAGCTTTTGCAAATGGACAAAAGGAAAAATCAAAACCTACCACAAACCACAAAGACCAGTGTTTGTTGTCGACCATTTGTTCATTAATGAATGAGTAATAAGCCTTGAAACATAGCAGGAAATTCCTAAACAAAGCTTTGAGCCCGGATATGGAAACAACGAGACCCTCGCAAACGCTGCACAATAACAAAATAGACAGAAATTATTACTTGTCTAGAAGTAGAATATTCGAAAAGACCAACAAGCAAGAGTGATTTTTTTCAACTGAAGACTTGCAAGAATGCTCAAGGCTAGTAAACGAGTTGTGGAAATAAAAGCACGCAAAGCAAAATCAGAACACTCTAAATACAGTCGCAATTTAAATGTAAATGTATACATTGAAGAAAATCATAACAAGCATCAAAAAATCATGATATGAGAAAAAGAAAACAAAATCACGGCAATAGTTAAAAATCTATTTCATGGTTGCAACTTTACTAAAAGGCATCCAGGCATATACAAATCTCAACATGAGATACCTATGTCGTTTGTGTTGTGTTTGCATGTGTGTTGCAGGCTAATAGAAGTTAATGTACACTTTGACTATAAATATGATGTAAGTGTTATCTTTCGAGGTCAATCCAGAAGTGTATACACCATGTTTGGAGATGCCTCGTGGGATGTGGGGTGCATAGTGTATGCTAGAACCTTCGTGTTCCATGCTGGATTTGCACATCATTGAAGGATTACTCTTGGTCTCTAGACCTTGTATGGATGCTCATGTGACATTCTTCCTCGGAGTGTTGGAGACCTGTGGACCCTGGTCACTTCTTAATTTAGCGGACACATGAAGGGAGGTTGCTTGCTTCGAGGAATGTTCAGCATTATGGAAGAGGGAGTTGAGCCCTAGACAACATGGGGTTGCATGGTTGCTTGCATGGAGGTTTATGCTCAGATTGAGGTTGCTTGGGCGAAGGGAGTGAACATGTAGGTTTGGTGGTCCCTGACGAGGCACGTGACCTTGGAGATGCATTACATCTTTGGACCCTTGGTGGAGGAGCATTGGACCTAGAGGTGCATAGTGTATGGAACAACCTTGGTGTTCCATGATATATTTTCACATCATTGACTGCTTACTCTTGATCGCTAGACCTTGTATGGATGCTCATGTGACATTCTTCCTCGGAGTGTTGGAGACATGTGGACCCTGGTCACTTCTTAATTTATCAGACACATGATGGGAGGTTGCTTTTTTCGAGGAATGTTCGGCATTCTGGAAGAGGGAGTTGAGCCCTAGACAACATGGGGATGCCTAGTTGCTTGCATGGAGGCATACGCTCGGCTTGAGGTCGCTTGGGTAAAGAGAGTGAACATCTAGGTGTGGTGGTCCTTGAGGAGGCACGTGACCTTGGAGATGCATTGTAGCTTTGGACCCTTGGTGGAGGAGCGTTCGACCTTGGGGTGCATAGTGTATGGTAGAACCTTGGTGTTCCATGATGGATTTGCACATCATTTGCAGCTTACTCTTGGTTTTTAGACCTTGTATGGTTGCTCATGTGACATTATTCCTCAGAGTGTTGGAGACCTATGAACCCTGATCACTTCTTAATTTAGCCGGCACATGAAGGGAGGTTTCTTTCTTCAAGGAATGTTCGGCATTCTGGAAGAGGGAGTTGAGCCCTAGACAACATCGGGTTTCCTGGATGCTTTCATGGATGATTACGCTCGGCTTGAGGTTGCTTGGGTGGAGGGAGTGAACATGTAGGTGTGTTGGTCCCTGAGGAGGCACATGACCTTGGAGATGCATTGCAGCTTTGGACCCTTGGTGGAGGAGCATTGGACCTTCAGGAGTAACGCTAAGCCTTGCACCCTTGCTCGTTTATTTCCATTGCCTTGAAGCTTCGCATGTGTCACTTGCGTGGTCCTACGTGTACCTTGTAGGTCGCTTGTATCGGATGGGGTCCACTAGTCATTGGTGACCTCCCTTCACCTCTCACATAAATAGAGGAAGGGGAGAGTCGTTTATCATCATCATCATTGTACTCTTTTCTTATATGTAGTATACCTAGGGAGGTAATATGGGGTACCTACGCAGGTACCCAAGGGAAATAATAATAGTTAGATAGCTATGTGTTGTTATGTATGTAGGCCATTTCTAGTAAATAAGGCCCATGCAAAAGTGTGAGCGCAATAAAGGTGTGAATGCTTACTCGAAGGTTCCTTCTCTAGAAATTTGTTAGGAGGTAGATAGTAGTATAGTGGAAAGTATAAGGAATGTAACGAGCATAGTGAAGAATATTGTAACTATATCAAGGTGATTTTCTCGAAGAGTTATTTTCTTCCTCAAGGAATGGATAATGGCATTACCCTACCTCAAGGGTTCTCTCTACAATCTCTCTTGTGCTTAATCTTTTATGTGACAGATTTGGTACTATCTTATATTTATGGATTTGAGGTATACAACATCATAGGAGAAAGGTGTTGGGGTTCCTGTGGAAAGACCAGGAGAAGTCATGAAGAGAGAAAAAATGTTTTTGTTGGGAGATTTCTCTTGTGATATGTTGGGGTTTGATCTTTGGAGCAAGATGTTCGGGATGACGATATCATAATCAATCATGTACTTTTGCTTATTATTATTTACACACGGGTTAGAGATGTAAGAGGAGGAGTGTTGGTGTTTCTTGGAGCATTCTTGAGGCTAGGACCAAGGTTTGATCCCCAAGAAGGCATTGGAGTTATTGTTTGGCGGTAAACCATAAATTGTACTTGCTAAGGAGAAGGAAAACTGGAGATGCCTTGCATGAGGCCGAGCAGGACTTGCCAGTGGTGATTCTACCTCGTTGGAGTATCTTTGGCAGATGTAGGGTTTTTCTTGGTTTTCCCTAGCCAGGGTTTTGGAGAGCTTGGAGACTTGTACCAACTTGTGATGAGATGAGAATATCTACTTAAACTCCATCTCTTATCGATATACATGAAGTTTTTCAGGTGTCCAAAATTGTCTTATTGTAGATTTTATTTTCAGTTGTCATTGTCTTCATGGTTTGCAACACTTAAAGGTCCCGCAGATTCGACATAAGTTAACGCTGGAATTGCTAGAGAATTTAACATTTACATTGAAGGGATTAGAACAGATTTACTCTTGTAAGCCTCCATTGACTGCAGTGGTTTCTGATATGGTTTATGCATGAAAAGATCTCCCCAAAGGGACGAAACTTCTTGTCGTGTATTTGGTATCATCTCTCTTGCATTGCCTAGTTTATCGTGGTTGATGTGAAGTGAAATATTTTTCGTTGTTTGTTGCTGTAATTTATCTTTCAATTCAGCACTAAGGCTGATAATTCAAACTGATTAGATCCGTGGAAACTCGAAAGAGGTGAAATTTCTTATCTTTCAAAGGAAATGAAATTTTTACATAGTATCGGAGCTTTCTCGCTGAATCCACTCTTTTGGTGGAGGAGGAGTTTGTATTTCAGTTTCATTGTCCTTAGGAGTGGTATTCTAACCTTGTATCAGTTACTTGGGTGTGGAACCCTGTGACGGTTCGATGAATCTTATCTGCCCTAGGAGAGCTTGTTCTACTTCATTATTGCCAACTTTTGTTTTGAGGTGGATATATATCTTGCACATATGTCTACCATTGGACTTAGGGAATGTGATAAGTTGGATGGAACTTCCAGTCTCATCCCGAGGAAGCATAGGCCACATATGCCTATGGAGGAAACCAAGATTTAGGAGCACGTTGAGAAAGAGATAGCAACACCTACCGATGCGAAGTTGTTGGCTTCTCATAACGAGGAGGCAGCCAAGGCAAAGAGAGCCACTCTAGATTATGTGAAGGATCCCTTCATAGCTGACATCGCAAACAAGACGAACAAGTGATGTCAAACTACAACTTTCATAGTTGACACCTGATTAAAGAAATCAGGAACTATCCTTATTTGAGTTATATTGTCAAACGATTTATACTGCATTGGACCGATATTTTCTATGCCCAAAGACGATGATAACAGGTAACTCTACGTATTCAAATACAGTTTGAAGTGAAAATGAATTGGAAAACCTCGAAATAGATCTGGAGTATTCAACCATACATGATAAAAGTTAAAACATCAAAAATATCTTTCAGAAAGCACCATATATTCGGGATTTTGCAAATTGCAACTCATGCTCAATCTTATCAGCATATAACACAAGAGATAAGAAAGGCAGGGGAGGGAGGTGGGGGAACCATTCATTGGCAGCTACTTAGCATTTCTACCTCAACAAAATAAAGCATTTATCTTTCTCCATCGTACAAAAAAATGAATGAAAAAAAAAATTACTTCAGCAGGAGATTGAACTATACAATGTAAAAATTTGAGAATCTCCATTCCTCGACTGTGCAACAGCTTTTGCTAATGTCGACGCAAACGAAGCCCTCTCTCCCACATTTCATAGTCAACCACAAGGTTGTCCTACAACATGATCAACTAGTTTAGCATTTCTACCTCAACAAAACAAAGCATTTATCTTTCTCCATTGTACAAAAAAATGTATGAAGAACAAAATATTACTTCAACAGGAGATTGAACTCTACAATGTAAAAATTTGAGAATCTCCAGTCCTGGACTATGCAGCAGGTTTTTCCAATGTCAAGGCAACTGAGGCCTACTCTCCCACATTTCATAGTGTACCATAGAGTTGTCTTGCAACATGATCAAATTTTCAAACAAGTCCAGAAACATATATATCAAAAAGAAACTGAAAATCAAACGGTATTGGCCACTTCAACTAATCAAAATAAGGCATTCTTGGTAACAAAATCCTGGCAATGGAGATGTTTTAACAACCATTCAAGCAGTTCCCCACATAAGTAGATAGAAATAAAGATAAGAACCTCGCTCATACCTATTTTCTTGACAAGCAACTCTACATTCAAAACTCGTATAAACCACAAGCAAATATTTCTATGATAAAACTAGCCTCTATGATCCCAAACACTAGGATGCCTCAAGATACACAATATTTAACATATGCCCTTCAATGCAACATCCACAAAAGTCCCAAAAAGAACATAAAAAGAATTTGAGAGTTAATTTGCATCATATAGTTGAGTCTCATCATTAGACAAAGATTAAAGAATGTGATCAATTATCATTTTAAATGAGAAACCAAAATTGTTCTAAACTAGCGTTTGCATAAGTATTTTACACACTACATGACATTACAACTTAAACCATAGTCTTGTGAAGACATCTAATATATTGTAAACAACAAAGATTAGCTCGCATACCTGTAAAATATATAAAAATGTGTCTTGTCTTGAGATTTTGAAAATAGCCTTGTTGCAACCAAAACCAGAGTTCGCTATGATAAAACCAGCCTCTACGATACCTGTATTTAAACAAGTACCTTTAATAAATACCAAACACTACGATGCCTCAAGCTACACAGTATTTAGCATATGCCCTTAAATGCAACATCCACACAAGTCCCAAAAAGATCATAAAAAGAATCTTACAGTTAATTTGCAGTATATAGTTGAGTCTCATCATTAGGCAATGATTACAAAATCTGATCAATAGTCATTTTAAATGCGGAACTGAAATTGTTCCAAACTAGCTTCTGCATAAGTCTTTTACACACTACATGACATTACAGCTTATGTTGTGAAGACATCTAATATATTATAAACAACAAATATTAGCTCGCGTACTATAAAATATATAAAAATGCGTCTCCTCTTGAAATTTTGAAAATAGCTTTGCTACATTGATTTAGTTGCACAGTGTTTGGTTTGAAACTCTCAAAGGAAAAGATAGCATACGGGGTTGTGTCTCTTTGTGAAAAACAAAATCCATAACAGCTAAAATTAGAAGCTACACAGACAGACGAAAAGAAAAGGCCTTGAGAAAATATTTATACCTGCAATGGAAAATCTGCAATCCTAAGAGGAGAGAGAGAGAACGGGAGATATGAGTTGCAGTGTCTTCCTTTGTTCCTTCCCGTGCTTTTTCTTGGTTGAGATGATTCAGATCTAGATTTAGTCCATTCCAATACATATCACATGCCCCCTCCTCGCGACTCTACACAAAACAAGTTCACATACATACAATCACAGATCCACAAACACAAGTTCACATACATACAATCATAGATACACAAACACACAATTCATACGAATAGACACCAATGCAAGAAAAAACAATCACGAGACATGGGAAGCGCTTCCACATACACACAACATGACACAACACAAAAGTACAGAGGAGGGGGATGTGAATGAGCAAGCGCTTGTGAAAATGCATTCCCTTTCTTTCTTGTGTCATGCTTTCTCCAACAACTAATTTTTCTCCTCATCTCCATTGACCCTGTTAAGAGATAAACGAAACACATGAACATGGTATGTCAAAAATGTTGAACTTCATAATCTAAAATCAAACTGTGATTGTGTGCACGTGTAACTCCAAATGAAATTTTCCCTTATCTCTTTCTTTGTTGAGCCATGCTTTCTGTAGAAAACAATTTTTCTCCTGCTCTCCATTGTTCCTATAAATAGATTAGTGAAACACATGAGCACGACATTTCAAAAAAGTTGCACTTCATCCATCTAAAATCGAAGTGTGTGTGTGTGTAACTCCAAATTAACTTTTTCATTACTCGTGTATCAACAAAAGCATGAAGCTCGGTATTATAAATGATAAGGGACTTTTAATTTTCTTTACCGCTACCTAAGTTATTTCCACTTACCCCTTCCTTCATTCCTTTCTTTATTTATCTTGGAAGTCCTTCATCTTGGGTTTGACTTCTTGCTTCTTCGTAGGTATGAATGAATTTATCTAGATTCTAAGCCCCTTTCTAGGATAGTTTGGAGTTGTACAATGCCCTATAACATAACAAAAAAAATACAAATGAAATTCATTAACCTTGCATATGAAAATATATGTACATCATCGCGAATCTATTGATTACTCTACTCTAATTTATGTTGTAACCAAAATCTTTTGCAAATGGACAAAAGGAAAAATCAAAACCTACCACAAACCACAAAGACCAGTTTTTGTTGTCGACCATTTGCTCATTAATGAATGAGGAAGATGCCTTGAAACATAGCAGGACATGCACGAACAAAGCTTTGAGATCAGAGATGGAAACAACGAGACCCTCGAGAACGCTGCACAATAACATAATAGACAGAATTTATTACTTGCCTAGAAGTAGAATATTCGAAAAGACCAACAAGAAAGGGTGAATTTTTTCAATTGAAGACTAGCAAGAATGCTCAAGGCTAGTAAACGAGTTGTGGAAATAAAAGCACGCAAAGAAAAATCCGAACACTCTAAATACAGTAGCAATTTAAATGTAAATATATACATTGAAGAAAATCACAAGAAGCATCAAAAAATCATGATATGAGAAAAAGAAAACAAAATAACGACAATAGTAAAAAATTTCTTTTATGGCTGCAACTATACTAAAAGGCATCCAGCCATATACAAATCTCAACATGTAACGACCCCGTCATTACAACAACCAACAATGTACAACACGTCAATTTCTTTTTCTTTTTGCTACGTTAGGAAATTTGAACAACAATCTAACATGGAGTGCTAGTAATCATTCAAAAACACATCATAGACCACCTTACATCCTAGGCGCAATGCAATAACAGTTATTTGTGGTGCGAATCCCAATTGAAGTGTGCAATCACACGTCAGAATAAACTTGCATTTCACGCAAGAGACTAAAATATGAAATCGTCAACACTACACCAAAATTCAGTGCATGCAAGGAGTTTAATTACTCAACTAGTTGTACAACACATTAATGAATTTCGTGTGATCATTCTATTCAATTAGTCCATTATATACATCAATGATTTAGGCGCACGAGAAAATAATTAATAATTAAATCATTCGTTGAACAAGATTAAGGGCGCAATAGTAACCAATTGTTAATTTGACCAAGCATCACCAAATCCAAGCTGCGATAATAATATAACTAAAGACACATCATACATTATCAATTATTGGCTCAAGGAAATGGTCAAAAAAATGCATAAATCTATTATTACATGAAATCCATTCGTGGAAGAACCCTAAGATATAAACCATCATTACATTGGCTTCCATTACGTGCAAAAATGAAAAGGCCCAACAATTATTCATACTTCATAATATTTAAATTCTCACTAGTGGCCTATTTCTAATCCCAACCGGCACACCCTAAATTCAAGGGCGCAACAAAAACTAATTGTTAATCCAACGCACATTAACTAATTTAATAGCACAAGTGAAAGGTGTTAGATCAACATACATTACAGAATAAATTAGTATGCACAAGAGGGATAATGTCTATATCAAGCATGCTTGTTACATTAAGATATAAGGCGCGCAAGGACTAAGGTCCAACAAAATTTCCTTCCGCAATAAATATTGTGCTCGCGGGTGATCTAAGAAAATTAAAAAATTAAAAAAAAATCAACTATTATTAATGGCGTAGGGGTAAGAAATTACATAGTCATCCAATCATCTCATTTAGTGGCACAAGAGAAGCTTCAGTTTTAATTCCACAGCGCAAGGATAAGTAACTCAATAATCAGTCTTAAGTCCTATTAGTTCAAGGCTTAAGGGGAATCCATCTTATTTAATTCATGGCGCATAGGAATCCATCATTATTCTTGGGTACATCCTAACGAAGAGATCAATCCAATATTAACAAGTGGTGATATTTTTACAATCAAAGGTAATGCAATAAATAAATATAATTGAATACATTGTGATCACAATAATTTGAATTGAGTTTAGATGTGACTAAATTAATTAGCATTTAGGGTTTCTAAAGTTCATTGGGAAATTGGGATAAAAAAATAAAAAATAAAAAGCATGAAACAATAAACAATTCCACACAAAGTATAACGTCCCCTCTTGACCAAAATCGAGGGTGGAAGCAGACACAAGGGTGGACAACAACACCCAACGATGATATAAAATCTCAATTCCTTAGTGGATAACAAGCATAGAAACAAGGGTACCAGTGGCATGGGATTCCTCCATACGAAAGGAAGTTTTCCATTCTCCCAAAAAAAACTGCAGAGAAAAAGGGGACATGGTCCAGAATTGAAATTAAAAAGAGAGATGAATTCATTTGCCTTCCAGAATGAAATCCAGGCTGCCACTTTAGTTTAATGTAAAATCTTGACAGAGAAAAATCAACACAGAGGTTTCTCCTGTGACTTCTTTGAGGGAAATCAAAAACTGTAGAGGATTATCCCATGGGTGGAACGGAAGGGACTCAAGGTTATGGACAACAATCATAGCGTTCAAGCAAGGAAAATCGCCAAGGAGAATTCCCATGGTCGGGTGAAATCTTAGGCGAGATGCGGAGATTATTCAAAGGGAAAAATGTGCATGGTGAGTACAGTGGCATTGAGCAGCTTTCATTCTGCATGATTAAATATCAATGCTCAGTAAAAACGCCAGGGGATGTATAGAAAATCGCGGGGCAGTTAAATCAAATGGAAAACGCAGGGATTGAATAGCGATCATTGGGTAGTTTAATCAAATGGAAGGTGCAGGGATTGAATAGCAATTGTTGGGCAGTTTAATCAAATGAAAACACCGGGATTGAATAGCAATTTCTGGGCAATTTAATCAATGGAAAAAAAACACAGGTGGCCCTTTCCCCATTCTGGGCAGCTCGTGAGAAAAGAGAACGCAAGGATTTTTATTTATAAAATCGCAGCCATAAACATCCAGTGATAAAACATTTTCATTAAAATTCAGACATACTTCCAGTCATAAACGTTTTCATTAAAATTCACAGACATACTTCTAGTCATTAAAATTCACAGACATACTTCCAGTCATAAAGCGTTTCCATTATAAAACCGCAGACATAACTTCCAGTAATAAAATGTTTTCATTAAAAATATAGCAGACAGAACTTCCAGTAATAAAATGTTTTCATTCAAAAAAATCGCAGACATCAACTTCCAGCCATAAAACGTTTTCATTGTAAAATCGCACACAAAACTTCCAGTAATAAAACAATTTCAATATAAAATCGCAGACAGAACTTCAATAAGTCTGTCCAATGCCAGAATACCAAATGGAAAAATGCAGACACAAGATTAAATCATTTTTCCAGCTAGAATACCCATCCAACGCAGACAACAGTGAGAGAGCGCAAGGACCCAAAGTAAAAGGTCATGGAATGGTTGCAGGGATAACCAACACTACGCAAGAATTCCATACACAGAGACACTTTTTGCTAGAAGGCACAAACAACAATCGACCAAGGACAATAACAAAGGTAGATGGCTGACGAGATCATCCTTCGCTCATCATCCTCGCACAGAAAAGCAAGTCTTTGAGATCCATAGGTATTTTAATGCTAAGGCGACGATCGTAGATCAGGCTCCTGGACGACTGCTCAGGCGAGGACTGGTGAGCTAGAGATGAAGGCTAAACCACCATGAAGGTCACAAACAACACAACAAGGTGGTCACGACATGCGGGAAAACGAAGGTCATGGGAAATCCATCAACCAATCAATCAGCTAGGCTATAAAAATTTTAGTCATGAAACTAGACAACCATTTTACCTACCCTGTAAACATGCAGATCCAAATCATAAATCCTACAACAATCTACCAATCAAACGAAGAAAGTGTACCGTTGCTTGTTCGCCCGCTCCAAGTGTCGTCCGTGCGCTCCGTGCAATTCCCGCTCGTCGACCGTCGAGACTTCACCGGTACCTCCTAGCCAACGCTAGGGGTACTCTTCTTCCCCCTTAGCCCCTCGAGCCGCAAAGGGGGCACACACACACTATCCAGAGATTTAGACTAGCACCCAGCTCACCTCGCAAGGCCGAGAATTACTCCTCACCGAGTTGGGTATCCCAACTCCCACAAGTTAAATCAATCAAGTAGATATTTCTGCAGTGTAACGTTACGCAACAGAAGGTGATCCTTCATCCTTCTCCTTCCCTCATTTTATAGAGTTTCGAACTTCCTTTCTTTCAAATCTCATTTAATTAAAGTTTTTAAAAATAAATTCCAAAAATTCTTCTTCGTACAAGTGTCACCCATCCCCTTCATTCCTCCATTATTTAATTTCTTTAATTAATTAATTATATTATTTCCCTCACCCACCTAGAGTTACTCCTAGAATCACTCCTATGTGTCCCCAAATTCCCTTACAGGTTTTAAAGGCTTTCCCTATTATGAAATTGTTAATTCAGTTTAAAATTAGAAAGCTCTTAAATGGGATGGATGTGCGGGAGATAAGATGTAAAATGATAAAATGGTGGGAGTGGACGATGGCTCTGCAAATCCCCCTTGGTGGCTAACCAAAACCCATGAATATCAGCTTCCTAAGTCACCCCACCAATTACCCCAACAATGG
>ML795689.1:13050-28582 GCA_009831015.1 Picea engelmannii | reverse complement strand
ATTCCAGATCGGCATCTCCATTGTAGCAGGTTCTTCTATCTCATGAATAAAAGAAGATTTGAGATGTTTTGGCTTGTCTATCATATTGCATATGGTTGAGGTATGTTCCATGGTTGTCTATTCTTGTTATTTGCTGCAAACATTCATATAACACATCAATAAAACCTAAGGCCGAAATCAAGAGGCCATTCAACAAGTAAACACATCTAAACAAGTAGGACAGCAAAGTGTTTGACGAAATACCTCACTCAGAAAAAGTTTAAAAAGACACCCAAAACCATGATGATCCTTGCATAATGGCTTGCGATCATTACATTCTACCTCAACAAAAAAAAGTATTTATATTTCTCCATTGTACAAAAAAATGAATGAAGCACAAAATACTACTTCAGCAGGAGATTGAACTCTACCATGTAAAAATTTGAGAATCTCCAGTCCTGGACTATGCAACAGGTTTTGCTAATGTCAAGGAAAATGACGCATGCTCTCCCATGTTTCATAGTGTACCACAGAGTTGTCCTGCAACATGATCAAATTTTCAAACAAGTCCATAAACATAGATATCAAAATAAAACTTAAAATCAAACGGTATTGTCCACTTAAACTAATCAAAATACGGCATTGTTGGTAACAAAATCCTAACAATGGAGATGTTTTAACAACATTCGAGAAGTTCCCCACGTATGTAGATCGAAATAAAGATAAGAACCTCGCTCATACCTATTTTCTTGACAAGCAACTCTACATTCAGAACTCGTATAAACCACAAGCAAAGCTCTCTATGATAAAACCAGCCTCCATGATACCTACATTTAAACAAGTACCTTCAATAAATACCAAACACTAGAATGCCTCAAGCTACACAGTATTTAACATATGCCCTTCAATGAAACATCCACACAATTCCCAAAAAGAACATAAAAAGAATCTGAGAGTTAATTTGCATCATATAGTTGAGTCTCATCATTAGGCAAAGATTAAAGAATGTGATCAATAATCATTTTAAATGAGAAACCAAAATTGTTCCAAACTAGCATCTGCATAAGTATTTTACACACTACATGACATTACAGCTTAAACTATAGTCTTGTGAAGACATCTAATATATTGTAAACAACAAAGATTAGCTCGTGTACCTGTAAAATATATAAAAATGTGTCTCCTCTTGAGATTTTCAAAATAGCCTTGTTGCAACCAAAACCAAAGTTCGCTATGATAAAACCAGCCTCTACGATACCTGTATTTAAACAAGTACCTTTAATAAATACCAAACACTACGATGCCTCAAGCTACACAGTATTTAGCATATACACTTAAATGGAACATCCACACAAGTCCCAAAAAGAGCATAAAAAGAATCTTACAGTTAATTTGCAGTATATAGTTGAGTCTCATCATTAGGCAATGATTACAGAATCTGATCAATAATCATTTTAAATGCAAAACTGAAATTGTTCCAAACTAGCTTCCCCATAATCCTTTTACACACTACATGATGTTACAACTTATGTTGTGAAGACATATAATATATTATAAACAACAACGATTAGCTCACGTACCCGTAAAATATATAAAAAAGTGTCTCCTCTTGAAATTTTGAAAATAGCTTTGCTGCATTTATTTAATTGCATAGTGTTTGGTTTGAAACTCTCAAATTAAAATATAGCATACGATGTTGTGTCTCTTTGTGAAAAACAAAATCCATAATAGCTAAAATTCACAGACATATGAAAAGAAAAGGCCTTGAGAAAATATTTATACCTGCAACGGAAAATCTGCAATCCTAAGAGGAGAGAGAGAGAACAGGAGAGATGAGTTGCAGTGTCTTCCTTCGTTCCTTCCCATGCTTTTGCTTGGTCGAGATGATCTAGATCTAGATTTAGTCCATTCCAATACATATCACATGCCCCCTCCTCATGACTCTACACAAGACAAGTTCACATACATACAATCAAAAATACACAAACACAAGTTCGCATACATACAATCACAGATACACAAACAGACAATTCATACGAACAGACACCAATGCAAGAACAAAAAATCACGGGACATGGGAAGCGCTTCCACATACACACAACATGACACAACACAAAAGTACAGAGGAGGGGGATGTGAATGAAAAAGAGCTTTTGAAAATGCAATCCCTTTCTTTCTTGTGCCGTGCTTTCTCCAACAACTAATTTTTCTCCTCATCTCCATTGACCCTGTTAAAAGATAAACGAAACACATGAACATGGTATGTTAAAAATGTTGAACTTCATACATCTAAAATCAAACTGTGATGTGTGCACGTGTAACAACAAATTAAATTTTCCCTTATCTCTTTCTTTGTTGAGCCATGCTTTATGCAAAAAAAAAAATTGTTCCTGCTCTCCATTGTTCCTATAAATAGATCAGTGAAACACATGAGCACGGCATTTCAAAAATGTTGCACTTCATCCGTCTAAAATCAAAGTGTGTGTGTGTGTGTGGGTAACTCCAAATTAACTTTTCCATTACTCGTGTATCAACAAAAGCATGGAGACCGGTATGATAAATGATAAGGGACTTTTAATATTCTTTACCACTACCTAAGTTATTTCCACTTACCCCTTCATTCATTCCTTTCTTTATTTATCCTAGAAGTCCTTCGTCTTGGGTTTGACTTCTTGCTTCTTCATAGGTATGAATGAATTTATCTGGATTCTAAGCCCCTTTATAGGATAGTTTCGAGTTGTACAATTCCCTATAACATAACACAAAAAATACAAACGAAAGTCATTAACCTTGCATATTAAAATATATGTACATCATCGCAAATATACTAATTACTCTACTCTAATTTATGTTGTAACCAAAAGCTTTTGCAAATGGAAAAAAGGAAAAATCAAAACCTACCACAAACCACAAAGACCAATTTTTGTTGTTGACCATATGCTCATTAATGAATGAGGAAGATGCCTTGAAACATAGCAGGACATGCACGAACAAAGCTTTGAGCTCGAAGATGGAAACAACGAGACCCTCGAGAATGCTGCACAATAACAGAAAAGACAGAATTTATTACTTGCCTAGAAGTAGAATATTCGAAAAGACCAACAAGAAAGGGTGAATTTTTTCAACTGAAGACTAGCAAGAATGTTCAAGGCTAGTAAACGAGTTGTGGAAATAAAAGCACGCAAAGCAAAATCAGAACACTCTAAATACAGTAGAAATTTAAATGTAAATATATACATTGAAGAAAATCATAACAAGCATCAAAAAATCATGATATGAGAAAAAGAAAACAAAATCACGGCAATAGTTAAAAATTTCTTTCATGGCTGCAACTATACTAAAAGGCATCCAGCCATATACAAATCTCAACATGAAATAACTATGTCGTGTGTGTTGTGTTTGCGTGTGTATTGCAGGCTAATAGAAGTTAATGTACACTTTGATTATAAATATGATGTAAGTGTTATCTTTCGAGGTCACTCTGGAAGTGTATACACCATGTTTAGAGGTGCTTCATGGGATGTGGGGTGCATAGTGTATGGTAGAACCTTCGTGTTCCAGGATGGATTTGCACATCATTGGCAGCGTATTCTTGCTCGCTAGACCTTGTATGGATGCTTATGTGACATTCTTCCTCGAAGTGTTGGAGACCTGTGGACCGTAGTCACTTCTTCATTTAGCCGACACATGAAGGGAGGTTGCTTTCTTCGAGTAATGTTTGTCATTCTGGAAGAGGGAGTTGAGCCCCAAACAACATGGGGTTGCCTAGTTGCTTGCATGGAGGTTTACGCCTGGCTTGAGGTTGCTTGGGTGGAGGGAGTGAACATGTAGGTGTGGTGGTCCCTGAGGAGGCACGTGATGTTGAAGATGCATTGCATCTTTGGACCCTTGGTGGAGGAGCATTGGACCTTGGGGTGCATAGTGTATGGAACAACCTTGGTGTTCCATGATGGATTTGCACATCATTGGCTACTTACTCTTGGTCGCTAGACCTTGTATGGATGCTCATGTGACATTCTTCCTCAGAGTGTTGGAGACATGTGGACCCTGGTCACTTCTTAATCTATCCGACACATGAAGCGAGGTTGCTTGCTTCAAGGAATGTTCAACATTCTGGAAGAGGGAGTTGAGCCCTAAACAACATGGGGTTGGTCGGTTGCTTACATGGACACTTATGCTTGGCTTGAGGTCGCTTGGGTTGAGGGAGTGAACATGTAGGTGTGGTGGTCCTTGAGGAGGCACGCGACTTTGGAGATGCATTGCAGCTTTGGACCCTTGGTGGAGGAGAGTTCAACCTTGGGGTGTGTTTTCGTCCTAATACACACTTGCAAACGTGAGCTAAGTCCGTCTCACTTAGTGTGTCCTTGGAGGCACAATGCCTAGGTTCACACCCCATGTTGTCACTTTGACCGGAACCTCTTCCGTCTAGGCTCACTCCTAGGGAAGCCAAGGAGGGTATTCCCTAGTTTCTAGATTGCTTTTAGAGTTAAGTTCTAGGAGTTAGTTTTAATTTGTTAGGGCTTGGGGGATTCTAACCTAAGATGCATAAGAAGTAATGCAAGATGCAAGGGTTAGTAAGTTAAGCAAGACCTTTTTCCTGGGGAAACTAAGACTAGTGCCTAAGGTTGGGCAAGGGGTCAACTAAAGTTAAAAGGGGTTTCTTTACAATTATGATTACAATATCACTTACAAAAAGATAACTTAATCAAATAAATACTAGATACAAGATTTACAATTAGAAGATGCTAGAATACAACAAGCAAGCTAACCACTTTACTTATTATGTGTGCAGGATACAAGAAGATCAAAGCATCATATTACATCCATGAGATCATCATCAAAGAAGATTTAAGATTTTAAGCACAAGTATTATAAAGATGGGGAAGACCCACTCTTAGTTATTAAACCCACAAAGTATTTTGAGATTTCAGTCCAAGTTTTAATTGTCTTAATGAGTTAAGGGTTTCTTAAGATTTAAAGATTTTAATTACCCTTACAAATTATTTCACCAAAGCCTCCTCCCCCTATTGCCAAATGACTATTGGATGCTCAATAAGTGTTGCCACCCTAGCTTCGCAAGTCAGCCTGAAAGATTGAGTTCTTACAGAAAGGACGCATCATGTGCACCGTGAGACCGTCCCCAGCCTACACCTTTCGTTGCCCCTCAATCCTCGTTTTAGATGGTAAAGATGGTGGTATAAGGTACCCTAAATAGTCTATTAAGTTATTATATGAATCAGGCAGACTTTTAGGAGTGTTTTAGAGTGTTTTAAGAGTTTTATGACACTTTTAAAATGTGAATTAGTGACTTGGCCGAAACTCACTTCAGCCTTAAAGTGTGTTGATTAAGATTATGAAATGAAAGGCATTAACACATATATGCTATGTGAGAGCAAGTCATTTAGATGCACAATTAGATAGCTTGCAAAGTAAAGAAATAAAGTGCAAGGGCAAGAACAACTTGCCAACAAGATGAAAAGAGAAACACACTTATCTAATGATTAACAACATTAAGATATGAGCATTAAGTGTGAGAAAGAAAAAGAAATTTAAGTGTTTGCCTACTTATCAACTTATCAATGAAATTACTTAGAGCATATGGCAAATGGCATTTGAGAGATATATGCAATAAAGAAGAACACCATCCACTTAGTGAAGCAGCTAAACATTAAGGATTATAGATCTAAGCATGGAACATAAAGATAAACACTTGTAGTGAACTAAGCATGCATGAGATCTATTTAAGTTGATTATGAGGCCCAATAGGCTTAAGATAGAGAATTATTAAGTGTTATATCTAGATCTAGAATATTTAGAGCATTAACCAATTAGATCTTCAACCACAAATTAAACCCTAACCCAACCTTTGGGGTATTCCTCTCCCGAATAGGTAGGCAATTAATTAAGTTGCTTAACTTAGAAACTGTTTAGAGAAAATAGAAAGGCAAGCAAACTAAGAAGAAAACAAGCAAACCCTAACCCCACGTCCTAGGGTTTGGGAGATACCTTTTATCTCACAAACCCCCACGTCCTAGCTCAAAAAGAAAAAAATCAAGAAAGGAAAAGAAAGATCTAAGCTAAATCCTAACTACCCAAAGGCTCACACGTGGGAGGAGGCCGTACCACTCCTTCTCCCACAACTATGAGCAACTACAAGCAAGAAGAAGGAGAAGAAATGATGAAAAACACTTAGAAATTGAAGAAGGAAGGTTGAGAAATAGCTACCAATCCCTTTGGGGGTCTTTGAGTGTTGTGTGGATGCCTTTGGGTACCCAAAACCTCTCTCAAACAGATCTGAACCTACAAAAACCAGCAAGCTATGCTTGCTGGAAATGCTACACACAGCCAAAAGAATGAAGAAATTTTTTTGCCTTTTTGGTGCAAAAATTTTCCTTGAAATTTTTTTGGAAAAAAATTATATTATGATGACCATACAACTATATTATGCTAGCTGAAATGTGGATTGCAAAGAAATATAAGGAGAAAGAGCAATAGAAGAAGCTTGCTTGGAGTGTATGAGAATCTCAAAGGGGGACTCTTCCAAGAGGCACCCTAATAAAACCCTTGAAGTTCAACCTGCAAAACCTAACACAATAGCATGTATACAATGGATAATATGGAGGGTTAAACTAATAAAGTGAAATGCTTGCACCCTATCTAGCTAACCACATATATAGATCTACAAGATCTACTCAAATAAATACTTTACCTAAGATCCATTCATGTAAGCATCATATCAAATTAAAACAAATTTACCTCATGTGTTGTAAGAACCAAAATACTTATAGCTCTTCACAAAATCCTCCAAAGCTTTTTTTATTATTGCATCAAGAAATGGGATCTTGGAGAAATACTTGCTCCAAAACCCTAAGAGAAGAAAAATGAAAATGGATGGAATAGAGAGAGAGAGAGAGAGAGTGGAAAATCAAGTAGCATAACACTAGCTCAAGATATGGTAAGTGAAAGAGTGAGGGGAGGGTTCATTTTATACTTGGAGAGGCAAACTCACCCCTCTTGGATCTATGCCAAGTGTCCAACACCAAGCAAAAGAGGAGATCCCTAGGCTAGGGCGCACCATCTAGGGTTTAGATGTTGTGGGAAGTGTTGGGATCAAGAAAAAGTGTAGTGGAAGGCTATGGGATGCGTGCCAAGGGAGAGAAAGAGGCCCCAAATAATAAAAACGAATTTTCCTTGGAGATCTACAAGCCGGGGGGGTAACTCTCCTTGTAGGGCGCACCACTTGGGGGAGATCACATGGATCAAGGATGTGGATGAGTGAGGGAGTGTTGGGATCAAGCAAAAAGGCAAGTGGGAGGCTAGGAAAAGTGTTCCAAGGGATATATTTAGTCTCCCCTTAATTTTTTCATTTTTTTTTCTTTTTGGAGACTTTCTAGAAGGGAGGCACACCCCTCTAGGCAAAGTGACATTTTTGCTTAATGGCTAGGTGGGGGGGTGATGTGAGGGTTGGAAAAGGTTAGGAAAAGTTAGGAAAAAACTCTCTCACCTTTATCCATCTTTACATCATCCTTTAACTCATTATTATAAAATTACATTTTTGCTATGTCTGGACTTTAGCAATTAAAATTGTTGTTTTTGACTGACTGACACTCCGCGTGGACAAACCTATAGAAAAAGTTGTCCGACCGAGATGAAACTTGGTCCATGGATATAGGGGGTGCTATTCCATTTATTTTGAGCACAAATACCCCTATCAAAAGTCCAAGGACCTAGTTTTTACAATTTTTGCTCATAATTAATTAATTAATTAAATAATTGAACCTCCAAATTTAGGGAAATTTAATTAAAAATTAATTAATTAAAAAAAACTAACTTAGACTCTATGGAATTCCGTGAAACTTTCTAAGATGTCTTGCATGGTCATTTACAATGATTCCCTATAATACTTATCAAAATATAAGCCCACTAGAACGTCGTTCACCACTTTGGAGGAATTATTGCAAGTGTGAGGGAAAAACTCAAGGGAAATCAATAAGGCTGAAAAGCCCAATTGAGAACCCGAGGATAAAAAAATCTCGGTGAAAGGAACTCTCCCAATGAACCGATCCCAAGGTAACTGACCTAGACATGACTCATGCATACCTATTACATTATTGACCCACGCAGGGGTGCGGAAATTCTAGTTACAAAAAGAAGTGTTGCGGCCAAACATGCCCTGTAAAACCAAAAGTCTTCAACAAATTTGCATCTGATGATGCATATCTTCATGGCACATGGAGTTGACCACCTATGTTGGAGAGGCGGTCAACAGGGTGCATAGTGTATGGTAGAACCTTGGTGTCCCATGATGGATTTGCACATCATTGTCGGCTTACTCTTGGTCCCTAGACCTTGTATGGTTGCTCATGTGACATTCTTCCTCAGAGTTTTGGAGACCTATGGACCTTGGTCACTTCTTAGTTTAGCCGACACATGAAGGGAGGTTTCTTGCCTCAAGGAATGTTCAAAATTCTAGAAGAGGGAGTTCAGCCCTAGACAACATCAGGTTGCCTAGATGCTTCCATGGAGGCTTACGCTCATCTTGAGGTTGCTTGGGTGGAGGGAGTGAACATGTAGGTGTGGTGGTCCCTGAGGAGGCATGTGACCTTGGAGATGCATTGCAGCTTTGGACCCTTGGTGGAGGAGCCTTGGACCTTTGGGAGTAATTCTCATGCCTTGCACCGTTTCTCGTTTATTGCCATCACCTTGGAGCCTCACATGTGTCACCCGTAGAGGGAGCGCTTCACTTGCATGGTCCTACGTGTACCTTGTAGGTCGCTTGTATCGAACGAG
The DNA here is from genome assembly GCA_009831015.1 of Picea engelmannii. Lineage (NCBI taxonomy): Eukaryota > Viridiplantae > Streptophyta > Pinopsida > Pinales > Pinaceae > Picea > Picea engelmannii. The sequence goes on along the minus strand of ML795689.1, from coordinate 19,813 downwards.
GTCCACTAGTCATTGGTGACCTCCCTTCACCTCTCACATAAATAGAGGGAAGGGGAGAGTCGTTTATCATCATCATCATTGTACTCTTTTCTTATATGTAGTATACCTAGGGAGGTAATATAGGGTACCTACGGAGGAACCCAAGGGGAATAATAATAGTTAGATAGCTATGTGTTGTTATGTATGTAGGCCATTTCTAGTAAATAAGGACCATGCAATAGTGTGAGCACAATAAAGGTGTGAATGCTTACTCGAATGTTCCTTCTCTAGAAAGTTGTTAGAAAGTAGATAGTAGTATAGAAGCAAGTATAAGGAATGTAACGAGCATAGTGAAGAATAATGTAATTATATCAAGGTGCTTTTCTCGAAGAGTTATTTCCTTCCTCAAGGAATGGATAATGGCATTACCCTACCTCAAGGGTTCTCTCTACAATCTCTCTTGTGTTTAATATTTTATGTGACCGATTTGGTACTATCTTATATTTTTGGATCTAAGGAATAAAACATCATAGGAGCAAGGTGTTGGGGTTCCTACGGAAAGAACAGGAGAATTCATGAAGAGAGAAGAAAATGTTTTTGTTGGGAGATTGCTCTTGTGATATGTTGGGGCTTGATCTTCGGAGAAAGATGTTGAGGATGACGATATCATAATCGATCATGTACTTTTTCTTATTCTTATTTACACACGGGTTAGAGATGTAAGAGGAGGAGCGTTGGTGTTTCTTGGAGCATTCTTGAGGCTAGGCCTAGGGTTTGATCCCCAAGGAGGAATTGGAGTTATTGTTTGGCGGTAAACCATAAATTGTACTTGTTAAGGAGGAGAAAAACAAGATATGCCTTGCATAAGGCCGAGCAAGACTTGCCAGTGGTGATTCTATCTCGTTGGAGTATCTTTGGCAGATGTAGGGTTTTTCTCGGTTTTCCCTAGCCAGGATTTTGGAGAGCTTGGAGACTTGTACAAGCTTGTGATGAGATGATAATATCTACTTAAACTCCATCTCTTATCGATATACATGAAGTTTTTCAGGTGTCCAAAATTGTCTTATTGCAGATTTTATTTTCAGCTGTCATTGTCTTCATGGTTTGCAACACTTACAGGTCCCACAGATTCGAAATAAGTTAACGCTGGAATTGCTAGAGAATTTAACATTTACATTGAAAGGATTAGAACAGATTTACTCTTGTAAGCCTCCATTGACTGCAGTGGTTTCTGATATGGTTTATGCATGAAAAGATCTCCCCAAAGGGACGAAACTTGTTGTCGTGTATTTGGTATCATCTCTCTTGCATTTCCTAGAGTATCGGGGTTGATGTGAAGTAAAATATTTTACGTTGTTTGCTGCTGTAATTTATCTTTCAATTCAACACTAACGCTAATAATTCACACCGAATAGATCTGTGGAAACTCAAAAGAGGCAAAATTTCTGAACTTGCAAAGGAAATGAAACTTCTACATAGTATCGGAGCTTTCTCGTTGAAGCCACTCTTTTGGTGGAGGAGGAGTTTGTATTTTAGTTTCATTGTCCCTGGGAGTGGTATGCTAACCTTGTATTGATTGCTTCGGTGTGGAACCCTGTGACAGTTCGATGAAGCTTATCTGCCCTAGGAGGGCTTGTTCTACTTCATTATTGCCATCTTTTGTTTTGAGGTGGATATATATCTTGCACATATGTCTAACATTGGAATTAGGGAATGTGATAAGTTCGATGGAGCTTCCAGTCTCATCCTCGAGAGGCGACATATGCCTATGGAGGAAACCGAGCTTTAGGAGCACGTTGAGAAAGAGATAGCAGCACCTACCGATGCAAAGTTGTTGGCTACTCATAACGAGGAGGCGGCCAACGCAAAGAGAGACACTCTATATTATGTGAAGGATCCCTTGATAGCTCACATTGCAGACAAGACGACCAAGTGATGTCAAACTTCAACTTTCATAGTTGACACCAAATTAAAGGAATCAAGAACTATCCTTTTTTGAGTTATATTGTCAAACGATTTATGCTGCATTGGACCGATATTTTCTATGTCCAAAGACGATGATAACAGGTAACTCTACGTAGTCAAATATGGTTTGAAGTGAAAATGAATTGGAAAACCTCGAAAATAGATCTGGAGTATTCAACCATACACGATAAAAGTTAAAACAACAGAAATATCTCTCAGAAAGCACCATATACTCACGATTTTGCAAATTGCAACTCATGCTCAATCTTATCAGCATCTAACACGAGAGATAAGAAAGGTAGGGGAGGGAGGTGGGGGAACCATTCACTGGAAGCTACTTTAGCATTTCTACCTCTACAAAATAAAGCACTTATCTTTCTCCATCATACAAAAAAATGAATGAAAAACAAAATATTAGTTCAGCAGGAGATTGAACTATATAATGTAAAAATTTGAGAATCTCCAGTCCTCGACTGTGCAGCAGCTTTTGCTAATGTCGATGCAAATGAGGCCCGCTCTCCCACATTTCATAGCGTACCATAAGGTTGTCCTGCAACATGATCGACTAGTTTAGCATTTCTACCTCAACAAAACAAAGTATTTATATTTCTCCATTGTACAAAAAAATGAATCTGAGAGTTAATTTGCATCATATAGTTGAGTCTCATCATTAGGAAAAGATTAAAGAATGTGATCAATAATCATTTTAAATGAGAAACCAAAATTGTTCCAAACTGGCATCTTCATAAGTCTTTTACACACTACATGACATTACAGCTTAAACTATAGTCTTGTGAAGACATCTAATATATTTTCAACAACAAAGATTATCTCGCGTACTTGTAAAATATATAAAAATGTGTCTCCTTCTTGAGATTTTGAAAATAGCCTTGTTGCAACCAAAACCAAAGTTCGTTATGATAAAACCAGCCTCTACGATACCTGTATTTAAACAAGTACCTTTAATAAATACCAAACACTACGATGCCTCAAGCTACACAGTATTTAGCATATGCCCTTAAATGCAACATCCACACAAGTCCCAAAAAGAGCATAAAAAGAATCTTACAGTTAATTTGCAGTATATAGTTGAGTCTCATCATTAGGCAATGATTACAAAATCTGATCAATAATCATTTTAAATGCGAAACTGAAATTGTTCCAAACTAGCTTCCCCATAAGTCTTTTACACACTACATGACGTTACAACTTATGTTGTGAAGACATCTAATATATTATAAACAACAAAGATTAGCTCGTGTACCTGTAAAATATATAAAAATGTGTCTCCTCTTGAAATTTTGAAAATAGCTTTGCTGCATTGATTTAATTGCAAAGTGTTTGGTTTGAAACTCTCAAAGGAAAATATAGCATACAAGGTTGTGTCTCTTTGTAAAAAACAAAATCCATAACAGCTAAAATTAGAAGCTACACAGACAGACGAAAAGAAAAGGCCTTGAGAAAATATTTATACCTGCAACGGAAAATCTGCAATCCTAAGAGGAGAGAGAGAGAATGGGAGAGATGAGTTGCAGTGTCTTCCTTCATTCCTTCCCGTGCTTTTGCTTGGTCGAGATGATCCAGATCTAGATATAGTCCATTCCAATACATATCACATGCCCCCTCGTGACTCTACAAAAGACAACTTCACATACATACAATCACAAATACACAAACACAAGTTCACATACATACAATCAAAGATACACAAACACACAATTCATATGAACAGACACCAACGCAAGAACAAACAATCACAGGACATGGGAAGCGCTTCCACATACATAGAACATGACACAACACAAAAGTACAGAGGAGGGGGATGTGAATGAGAAAGATCTTTTGAAAATGCATTCCCTTTCTTTCTTGTGCCATGCTTTCTCCAACAAGCAATTTTTCTCCTCATCTCCATTTACCCTGTTAAGAGATAAACGAAACACATGAACATGGTATGTCAAAAATGTTGAACTTCATACATCTAAAATCAAAATGTGATTGTGTGCACGTGTAACTCAAAATGAAATTTTCCCTTATCTCTTTCTTTTTTGAGCCATGCTTTCTGCAGAAAACAATTTTGCTCCTGCTCTCCATTGTTCCTATAAATAGATCAGTGAAACACATGAGCACAGCATTTCAAAAAAGTTGCACTTCATCCATCTAAAATTGATGTGTGTGTGTGTGTGTGTAACTCCAAATTAACTTTTCCATTACTCATGTATCAACAAAATCATGAAGCCTGGTATGATAAATGATAAGGGACTTTTAATGTTCTTTACCGCTATCTAAGTTATTTCCACTTACCCTTCATTCATTCCTTTCTTTATTTATCTTGGAAGTCCTTCATCTTGGGTTTGACTTCTTTCTTCTTTGTAGGTAGGAATGAATTTATCTGGATTCTAAGTCCCTTTATAGGATAGTTTGGAGTTATACAATGCCCTATAACAAAACACAAAATACAAACGAAAGTCATTAACCTTGCATATTAAAATATATGTACATCATCACGAATCTATTGATTACTCTACTCTAATTCATGTTGTAGCCAAAAGATTTTGCAAATGGACAAAAAGAAAAATCAAAACCTACCACAAACCACAAAGACTAGTTTTAGTTGTCGACCATTTGCTCATTAATGAATGAGTAAGAAGCCTTGCAACATAGCAGGACATGCCTGAACAAATCTTTGAGCCCAGAGATGGAAACAACGAGACCCTCGAGAACGCTGCACAATAACAGAATAGATAGAAATTATTACTTGTATAGAAGTAGAATATTCAAAAAGACCAACAAGCAAGGGTGATTTTTTTCAACTAAAGACTTGCAAGAATGCTCAAGGCTAGTAAACGAGTTGTGGAAATAAAAGCACGCAAAGCAAAATCAGAACACTCTAAATACAGTCACAATTTAAATGTAAATATATACATTGAAGGAAATCATAACAAGCATCAGAAAATCATGATATGAGAAAAAGAAAACAAAATCACGGAAATAGTTAAAAATTTCTTTCATGACTGCAACTATACTAAAAGGCATCCGGCCATATACAAATCTCAAAATGAAATAAATACGTCGTGTGTGTTGTGTTTGCATGTGTATTGTAGGCTAATAGAAGTTAATGTACACTTTGATTATAAATATGATGTAAGTGTTATCTTTCGAGGTCACTCCGGAAATGTATACACCATGTTTAGAGGTGCTTCATGGGATGTGTGGTGCATAGTGTATGGAAGAACCTTCGTGTTCCAAGATGGATTTGCACATCATTGGCGGCTTACTCTTGGTCGCTAGACCTTGTATGGACGTTCATGTGACATTCTTCCTCGGAGTGTTGGAGACCTGTGGACCCTAGTCACTTCTTAATTTAGCCGACACATGAAGGGAGGTTGCTTTCTTCGAGGAATGTTCAGCATTCTGGAAGAGGGAGTTAATCCCGAGACAACATGGGGTTTATGTTAGAATATGAAGGATGTGTGCTCGTTTTACCATTGACAATACCCTTTTCACCCAACCATAGGCTGAAGCCACCCTCTGAGCACCTTAACCTTGACAGAGAATCATTCCAGAAGCAAACCCTAGGCTAGATAGCTAAACAAAGGGTAGAACACCTTTCCCCAAGGATAGCGCACCAAAAAGAGCTGATCAGATAGTCCAAACCCTAGCCAAGAGATAGTCCAAGCCAAAACATAACTGCTAGCTGCAGCAGTTGCACCAACAGCTCTTCTCCAAACCTGCGCACAAGACTGCAGCTGCACTATGCAAAACTGGCTCTCTGCAACTGCTGAGATGTGTCAAATGAGATACTGGTGCCTTGTATTTATAGTGGTTCTGGCAGACTTACTGGGGCCGACTTCTCCTTCTGGGTACCTGTCTGTTCAGTATATATTAATTCTTCTGGCCGACTTCTTCTCTTGGAGGCTAATAACCTAATACATATTATCTTCTTGAGCCGACAAGTCTTCTAGGGTTATTAGCCAACTCATTAGGGTTTATCTTGCTTCCCAAAGTCTTATATTCTCGTCAGGTTTACACGTGGAGGTAAATACCTCTCGCAACTACCATAATATCAACACTCCCTCCTAGCTAGGGAGGTATTACAGGTAATGGTCTTGAGCACAAAACATACCATTCACCCGGTAGTATCAACATAGTTATATGGACTAGATCATTACTAGATCATGAGCACCACCATCATCATCAGCTGCATCATCTCTCGAAACCATACTCTATCTAAGTAATCAGACATGATGCTCACTCCATAGAGTGATGCAAGAGCCATTCTTCTAATCTAGAAGAGTAAATGCTCTGAACCATTTTTCGTCTAGAGAATCTCTTGTTCATCATTCATCTGGCTGATGATTATCTCCAATAAACTGTTGATTGTCTTCAAGGTAATCAGAACAAAAATAGAACACAATTGTGTCTATCCATAGTAGTACATAACTACAATCTAGTGGTACACTACCACACCAAGTAACACACAAGTACTTGATCAGCAACGTATAGTCACAAACAGTGGAACATATCCACCACAGTAGTATACATCTACTGTCCTACAGTCTTCATAACAAACATCTGATAGCAACCTGCACAGAAACAATGTTATGATATAAACTAAATCATCTGGGCCAATCTTTCACTCACATCTGTGAGATCTGAAAGAATATCTGCCCTCAGTGTAGAACATCAACAATGGGTTATCTTCCCTATTCTTCTCAAACAAGGAAGAATGATTGTTTCTGATTTCTGAGCCTGGACCATTCCTCACCCTGGGCCATTCCTCCTACACTAATCAAAGTGCACCCTGGAGAGAATGTATAAA
>ML795688.1:128937-186062 GCA_009831015.1 Picea engelmannii | reverse complement strand
TTGTCTTAGGAGTCTTAATTCCTACCAATGAAGCCTCGCTTTTGTTGGATACAATCCTTCACAAAAAAGAGGGGAATTTTTACTAAGATGATAGTGGTGAAATCTTCCAATTTCCACTAGTCTTGGCACCTTGTAAAGTCTTTGCACTGAGGTACTATATTTTGTGGTAACATTTTGGCACCACTACCAGGGAGAATTGAGTCCTTATCCTTGGAAATATTAAGTCTATGCTTAAACCCTCATTGATGAGTAATAATAAAATCCTAACCTAGTGTGTTCATTTGATGATTCCACAACGACAGAACCCAAGAGTTGGAAGTTTTGACCAAAGTCTTTTTCATAGGTGCGTTGATCCTTCCAAGGTGTATAAAAGAAGAGTTCCTCAAAATTATCCTATGGTAATAACTCTCTTCAATAATCCTCCAAGTGTAACTCCAATGTCTTTGCAACCATTGGTTGCCAATTCCTAGAAGGCTCTTTACATGTTTGAAATTCAAGGTTACTCTCATCACATGCCTGATAAATTTAACCAAATGACAACTGATATTTTACAATACCAAGCCACTATCCTAAATAAGATAATTATCTTGGAAAGGGAAAAGGGTCAAATATTTCCTCTTAGACCTCAAAATAATAACAATTGACAACTTAGAGGAAAACAAGGATGGAATATAAATATACCTCCTTTTGAACAAAGTGTTCCTAATAAGCTTACCTCTTCACCAAGAAGGAATACCTCGATGTTTTCCTTGTAGTGAGTCGTATAGGGAATGGGAGTGCTCTAGAAATCAATATTATGAGGAAGTGAATATCCTAATAACTATGAACCCATGAATTTAGTTGAAGATTTAGATCACACCTATACCATACTTAGTTAAAATTATGTTATCACTAGTGAGAAATTGAAACTAATAAAACAAAAGAGTAGGGATGTCACTAGGATAGCTACAATGGAAATGTTGAATGCAATGGATGAAGAGTCTAAGAACAAGCTTGGAAAAGAGAAGTATTTTCAATACACTACAAGAAATAAATCACTTGAAGCTTCACAACCTAATGACTCTCAACCTCCTACAAGGAAGTGGACTATATACTCTTTACCTTTGGATACCAATCATGCTACTCCATCAACATCACATAAGGATGATTATGTCACTTGAATGTTGACATGATGAATTTTTTGGAAAAGGTTGTAGTTCATGTTTCTCTTACTGAATTAATCAAGATACCCTCACAAATGGATAAAGTATGAAGATTTCTAAGTATTGAGGATGAACTTGAGGACCCTCATGTTGTATTACAAACCATGATTGGTGATAGAAGGGAGGGCATGCACATTTCATTATCACCTTGATAGTAAATAACTCCTTCTACACAATTGTATGTTAGATTCTAGGGATTCCACCAATGTGATGTCTTTAAAGGTCATGAAGAAGTTAGGTTTGAATACCACAAAACCATACTTGAATGTTTATGGAATTGACTCAAGAGAAATCAAATTTTGTGGTCTAATTAAAGATTTTAAGGTTAGCTTCGCTGCATATCATAATATATCTATCTGTTGATTGGTTAGAATTCACTCTACAACAGTAAGGGGTACTCCCCAATACACAATCCCAACTATACTATGCACCGTTTGGTTTAGGAGACCCATCTAGAATTTGGCCCAACTGCCATTGTTGGTTTTTGGTTTTACTGGTTGCAGTCTGGTCTACCGATGAAGGTGGGTGATGGATGGTTATACAATGAAAATATGTAGATGAAGACTATGTATTAAAACAAATATAATATATTTCTAATTGTTGGCCCTTGAACAAGTTTTGAGGATCTTTGGTCATGTTAGACCTATTTTTGGGACTTCGACAGGCTGTCGAAGGTGGAGCGCAAAATGAAGCGGAGATCGTGGGATCTCGACCCCCTTTTATGGATTTTTGGGATTTGGGATTATGTAACAGGTATGGGGATGTCGGCCCATGGGTTTACCCATGTTTAGGCTTGATTTTGTAATGTATAAATAGATGATAGGCGATGTATTGAGTATGAATGGCTAAGTGTGAATGACAAGTCAGTTGTAAGTGGTGCTGAGTGCAAGTAACAATTGTAAGTGCTTTGTGTATGTTTGCAAGGCTGAGTGCAAGTGGCTATAAGGGACTGTATGTAGGCTTTGTGCTGTAACCTAGCTTGAGGAAGGAGGATCTAGCGAAGAGTGCACATATATCCTATCCTCTACGAAGTTGATCTGAAGGCTCTATGCATGTAAGAAGATTGAAGAAAGCTAATAAATAAGATAAGGAGTTGGTGGACATAGCTCCAGGGTGGGAGTGAACCATGTACATCTTGTGTTGTGAATGATTTGTGCGATGTATTGATGTATTTAATTTCTTAGTGATTTGATATAGATGAATGATAGGTAGATCTATTGTTGCTTTTTTCTTAATAATGAGAGTAAATGTTGGATCTGACCTATGTGAATGTGCTTAGTGCTTGAATCTGCTAGATTTGATCTGTTTCGTCATGCTAAGTGATGCTAGATTCTAGATTTGGTTGAATATTGCGATGCTCTGTAATTAGGGTTTTACCTGCAAAGTAGATACTGGTTAAACATTGATGAAATATATTGCTAAGTGCTTTGTCAAGGTGTTACAATCATAGTTCTATGTCCCAGCTAAGGTTGCTGACACTGGAGTCCTGCAACCACCCATGCCTCTACCTCGGGTGAGACTTCATCTGCTTCGCAGGTGTTGTCGAAAGGGTCGGTAGTTAGGGTTTTGTTGGTGCGTTGTTGTAGTGTTGAGCCCTGGGTCTTCCCTGTGCCAAAAAATGGTTTTGTTGCCAAGACCTGACCTGAAACTGTGATTGTTGGGAACTAAGGAAAAAGGAGCTTTGTGCAAATATCTGACCTGAAACTGTGAAAGCTCCGTACGTAGATATATTTCCCTAGTGTGCAACATCCTACTTAATCCGTGAAAGCTCTGTGCTAAGAAAAGAAGCCCAATCTGAAAAAAAGAGGTAAGATCTATAAGTTTTGTGCTTTGTTAAAGGTAAGATAAGTGGAAATTTTTGTTTCAAAAGTATGGATCTGGGTATGTTTGATAAATTTTGTCCTAGCTTGAAAAGTAGGGTGCAACTAGATGAAAGAATATTTGATATCAATAGATCTGATAAGAATAGTGAAAGATACGTTATACTTATGCATAGAAAGAATGTTTGGACTAACAAATGGATGCATGATCCTAGAAATATTTTTTTGCAGGTTAACTACTATGATCCTAGTGCACAGTACAGGAAAGGTTGGGGATCATTTAAGAGAAAGAAAGGATTAAACCTTTGTTACAGTTGCAGAAGACTGAGTCATCTAGCTAAGGAATGTCCTGGTAGAAGACCTAGTTGTCTTTGTTGTAAATCTAGGGACCATGAAGTTTTAGATTTCCCTAGAATGATTGCTAAGCTTGAAAGAATGAATATGGAACAAGTAGACCCTGAGAAAGGTCAAGAAACTGAGATCATGGAAGAACCCCAGAAATAATCAGAGATTGTATTGCTACAAATGAAAGAAACCCTGAATGACCACCGACATATCAACTTATCAGAGATATTCAAAGAAAAAGAGTGGATAGAAGCAAGGATAAGAGACTTTGACATTGACTGTGTTCTGGATGAAGAAACACAGGTAAATGTCATGATAGAAAGAACTTTGGAAGCTATAGGAAAGCCTTGTATGATTCCTTCATTGGGAGGAATAAGATTATTTAGAGGAAAGATGATAACCCTATGTGGAAGACTTACCCAAATATCTATGAGTACCCATGGAACTTCGACATAAGAATAATTTTAAGTTGTTAAATTTATTGAGAACAATGCTCCATTTGATACAGTACTAGGAAAACCTTGGATTGAAAAGGATCAGGCCAGAAGGAAATAAGAAGAATCCTTAGAGTAGAAGAAGCAAGAACTAAAAGATTTCGTGACTAGGAGGATCACACACTTGACGGAGGAGAAAAAGAACTGATAAAATCTATTTAACTTGGATGCAGAAGTTGAAATAACCCAAGAAGACTCACATAAGACTGAAGAACCTACCCTAGATAAAGAGGAAGTATTGCCCTCGAATCTTAGGAAAGAATATCAATAGTGTGAAGTTCCTATGCCAAAAGAAGACAAGAATCATAATGGAAAGAGGAATAACGAGACAAAGATCATTGGGAAAAAGGATAGAAAGCTCAGTAATAAGAGCGCAAAGATAAAAAAGCTACAGAAGGTTGTAGAGGGAACTTCATAGAGGGAAAATTTGTAAAACAAGAACTTCGCTGGGATATCAAAACAACGTCACATGGCACTTCACCATGGAGAAGCAATATAGCCATTGGAAATAATATAACCATTAGACCGATGCCACGAATGGTTAGAATGGAATTTATGGCTAGGAAGCTGGCCATCAAACCGTTGGGACTGCGCCATAACGAGCATAACTGAATTAATGAAGGCTTCTCGCCCATTGGAGAGATTCGTTACCTAGTTGTCTACTTATTCCATTGACTGTTGCACTGAGAACAATTTTGTGAATTGTATCATAGAGAACTCATTGCTACTACGTTGTGATTAGTAAGAATGACACCAGTTCTATTTTTTAGCGCATTCATTCATCCATCCGATCTAAGCGTGTATGTCGGACGAAATCAACGCCGTAGAGAAAATCATCGAAGAAGTTCTCATCGATCTCATGACCGAGAAAGTAATGCCTACAAGTATTCAAGTATCATCGACGAGAGGAGTGAAAGCCTCTCCATCGACCACTCGTGGATCCAGGCCATCCTAAGTCATCACATAAAAGAGAACCAAGCACAGAGATGACCTAGCAAATGTGAAGCTGATCCTGACCATATTTCCTGACTACATCTCGCCTCTGGCCGACGCGATGAGTCATGATAGTGTGCTGAGAGATTTTGAGTACACCATGGTTAATTCATACCTCCCTAAGTGGATACACGCAGTTCGAGCACAATAGGACAAGATCACAACGTTTAAGTTTAGTGACTTCAACCTAGGAGACCGCAAGAACCATAGTATGCTCGCCCCGTATAAATACTTGACTAGGATGAAGGGGAATAACTCTAAAATAATCCCCCAGTCATGGAAAATGAACATCGCACAATCCACCCTGTTGAATGTAATGAAAATACCACACTTTGGAAGGCACCCGGAGGTTAACGCCTATGTTAAGCTTCTACTTTCATGTTACCATGGTAGCTACTTATGGCTAGACCACCGTATCATAATCGATCTGACGTTGATCCATAGGATCACCGGATTGAGTATGCAAGGACCTGACCCACAAGACTTCTATCTAGGAAAATCCACAGATCACGCGTTAGCATAGAATATCAAGGATACCTACGACAATGTTGAGAAGGGGATGCAAGGCTACAAGGTAGCTTCCATCCAGAATGGTGCAGTGCACCTAGCATGCCAATTAATTACAGGAAATCTCATAAGGAAGAATAGACCCACGCAAGTCACAGGCTTTGTCGTTGACCTCGCAGGGAAATATGTAGAAGGCCTATAGATGAACTGGGAGAAGTACCTAGTTAATCAGTTAGAATTAGACTGCCACAAAGCACATGATCAGGGCTACGAGTTCCACTTTAGTTGGCTCTTGATCCTCATCGCGTTTATTTCTTGGGATATGCTGGAAGGTGCAACCTTTCTGGACATTGAATTGTTCTAGCCACTTGCTGCGAAGTTCACCATGCTCTGGTACTCGAGAAACATAGGAAAACAGTGGCAATCGAATGCATATTTTTACACATATTATCTTCAGCTGAAGAGAGCCATCGAAGCTGAACCTCACATGACGCCGAACACCCTATAGAGGTTCTAACCCCTTATAAAGTTCCACACAGATCAACACTTCATATATATTACTGCGTGAGTAGACAAACATAAGGAGGAGCTTCAGTCATACTACAAGCTCATAGAAGAGGAACTTGAGGAGATCACCAAGGACTAGTCAACAAACCTCCTTATCCCTGTTGACCCTGCATATATGTCTAACCCCAAAACTGACAGCTCAGAGGCTGCTCACAAGAAACATGACACACCCGGACCCAGCAGAAGGAAGAAGGCTGAAGAAGTCCAAGACTTAAGCAGCGCATCAGAGAAGACTGCTTCAATATCACCTGACCGAGGGGGTGTTGATGAAGTAGAAGAGATAAACGACAAAGAAGATGATTAGAAGCAAGGTAAAGTAACACCGCCTAGAGATGAGGCTGACCCCCTGAAGAAGAGGAAGGTTTCTCCCCTGAAACCCTCTTCCCGAAAGAAATCTAGAGGCACTTTGACCAAGATGCAGACTGTGCTCAATGTCGATGATTTTGATTTCATCATCGCAGCTATGAATGACACCTCACAGTAAATATTGTAGAAACAAGAAGCCAAGCAGGAGGATATGTATGACAAAATTGAGGTCGAACTCCGAGGGGTACAACATACCCTTCAGTGCAGTTGCACAGTGTCCACTGCGCCCCTGCCATCGGGAGAACCAGAGTTGGGAGATGAGCTAGCCCAACTCTGATGACTAGCTGATGCAACCGAAGCTTGCCTTCGTCATGCACAAGAAGAAACAAAAAAAACCACCCAGGCCTTGAAGAAAGTACAAGAAGTAATATTAGAACAATGCCGAGTTGTAGAGCAAGAGAAGGTTTCCCTCTAGACAAAGTTTGTAGAGTAGAAAGCACAGATTCAACAGGAAAAAGAACAGTTGCTCACAGAGCAACTCGAAGTGCAAGAAGCAGTCAACATATCAATTCGATCTATGACAGGATTAGAGCCAAAGGCATAAGACCGAGTTTCACATCAAGTAGACTAGCTCGCAAAAGCCATCCAACAACTACAACAAAGAATAGTAGACTTAGATCTCCGCACAGTGCCCGATACCCCACAGGATGTGAGGGATCAAAGGGAAGCAATCACTCAAGGAAAAGTTGAAAGAATCAAGGGCCTCATATTGGAATGTAAAAAATTGAGTGATCGTAGTGCCCAAATGTATGAGCAACTCACTGAGAATCTAGAACTGAAGAAACTGCACTCACAACTCCAAGAGGTGAAGTATCAAGAAAAAAAAATACAGGTGCAGTTGGAGCCCCTATCAGTTGTTGAAAGGATGAAGCGATCCCAAGAAAAGTGTACTTCCCAACAACAGGTCCACACCGTTTAGAGAAAAGTCATGGAAGTGACTCAGAGGCTCCAACATATACTGGATGAGGCTTGCCAACTGTTCGTAGAGATCGAAGGATGAGGAGCATAACTAGAAAAATTCGTCACTGCAGTAGAACATCGCCTAGAGGGACCTGTCAATGAAGCTATTATCCAAGAGTTCATTGAATAGGATGTCGTGGAACAACAATAAGTCGAAGTAGCTCAAGCCAAGATAGAGGATTTTGAAGCAGAATTTCCCAGATCAGAGTGACTCGGGACGAGTCACATGTGAGTGTTGGGGTCCTATTGGCCCTTGACCAAGTTTTGAGGATCCTTGGTCATGTTAGACCTATTTTTTGGACTTTGATAGGTTGTCGGAGGCATAGCGCAAAATGAAGCAAAGATCGCGGGATCTCGGCCCCATTTTAGGGATTTTTGGGATTTGGGATTATGTAATGAGTATGGGGATGTCGGACCATGGGTTTACCCATGTTTAGGCCCGATTTTGTAATGTATAAATAGATGCTAGGCGATGTAGTGAGTATGAATGGCTAAGTGCGAATGAAAATTCAGTTGTAAGTGGTGCTGAGTGAAAGTAACAATTGTAAGTGCTTTGTGTATGTTTGCAAGGTTGAGTGCAAGTGGCTGTAAGGTATTGTATGTAGGATTTGTGTTGTAACCTAGATTGGGGAAGGAGGATCTAGTGATGAGTGCGCATCTCTCCTGTCCTCTGCGAAGTTGATCTGAAGGCTCTGTGCATGTAAGAAGATTGAAGAAATATAATAAAGAAGACGAGGAGTTGGTGGACGTAGCCCCAGGGTGGGGGTGAACCACATACATCATGTGTTGTGAATGATTTGTGCAATGTATTGATGTATTTATGTATTTACTTGCTTAGTGCTTTGATATAGATGAATGATAGGTAGATCTGTTGTTGCTTTGTGCTTAATAATGAGAGTAAATGCTGGATCTAACCCGATCCAAATTATTTTCGGAACGAAATGAGAGCGGAGATATAATAACGAAATGCACAGAGATATCGCAGATATTCAATAATATAACAGAAATGTATCAAATATGCAACCATAAAAATAGATATACAATAATACACAATTTCTATTAAGGAAATAAACGTACAGAGACTGTAAAAATACAAAGTGAAAGACTCACTAGAATGGTGGAAGCTTATCTCTGAGAAGAGATGTGACGGCTACTCGCATTCGCAAGAATATGATTACAATGAGGCTCTGAAGGCCTTTTTACAATAAACAGGAATGAAAAAAACCTTATACATCCAAAAACCTAACCCTAGGATATGAAGCGCCAAAAGTCATGTGGGCCCCGTTTGGGTAAGTTAGTACATCAACTTCCCAGGGTCGTAACTTTTGCATATGATCTCTATTTTAGGCGTATGATAGCTCATTGGAAAGGTTTCTTCGAAGAGATTCATTTTAGGGGCTCAATCATGCCTTTGGATATCATTGAGAACTTATATATAAAAAAACCTTCATTTGGGCCCTCAAAATGGCCCTAGAAGTTAAAAACTGCTAAAAATAGTAAATTGACAAAATTGCCAGAAAACTGTTTTGAGCTAGTCGGGAAAGGTGGGTGGCCACCAATATCCACCTAGATCATAACCTGTGTGAATTTTCTTAGTGATTGAATCTGCTAGATCTGATCTGTTTCGTCATGCTAAGTGTTGCTGGATGTTAGATCTGGTTGAATACTCTGATGCTCTGTAATTAGGGTTTTACCTGCGAAGTAGATATTGGTTAAACATTGATGAAATATATTGCTAAGTGCTTTGTCAAGGTGTTACAATCAAAGATCTGTTTCCCAGCTAAGGTTGCAAACACAGGAGTCCTACAACCACCCCTGCCTCTACCTCGGGTGAGACTTCATATGCTTCGTAGGTGTTTCCGAAAGGGTCCATAGTTAGGGTTTTGTTGGTGCGTTGTTGTAGCGTTGAACCCTGGGTATGCCCCTATGCCAACACTAATATATCCTACCCTATCCTAGCTAGGAGCATACTAAAGTAACTGGGTGAGCTGTAAATGAACCAAAATCTACATAAACCCCCCCACACAAGTAGTTGAAATGAAGGTGCAATATTAGAAACATGTGCATACATACATATAACCAAAACATTATAAATTATACTTCTACATACGTTACCAACTCAAAAATATCAAGACTTAAAGATATTTGAAAGAATAATCAAAATTGTAGAATAACATAGAGTGCATAAGATTAGTCTATAAACAAACAAACATTCTTAGAGTCCATGTGAAAAACATAAATCCCAACATGAAATAGTCACAACAAAGACAACTTCACACATAAATTCTTCTTTGTTATAAAAAATCTATCCCCGAGGGCTTCTCAATATTCATCAATAGAGTATAATTCCTTTAATTAGTTCTTGATTTTATACAATGCTTGAAGAGCCCCTTACAAAATGGGATTCTTCTCTCTCTTATACAATTTTTTTGTAACTCTTGAGTGACTCTTTGTCTTCCCCTTAAAGAGGTTGTTACAAAATTTTTCAGTTTCCTTTTTCTTAGTGACAAGTGTACATAATGAGGACAAAATTAAAGTTGGTTGAGAAAAAGACAAAAAGTAAATTAGGTAATAGCAATTTATGATTGTTATTTTTTCTTATTCAGAATTTATGTCCTTGAGGTAAACTATCCACACCTCTAGCTCATCATACAACAAAATGATCCTTCAGTAGAGTAGTTATTCTAATGTTGCATTGTGCATGGCTATGTTGTTCTTGATGACCAACATATCCTCAAACTGATTAGCCATAAATGCTTGGATCATGGTGTGGACTTTGGTGGGCTATACAATATGCTACTCTATCAAGGTTGTGGTAACTTTGGTGGCTTCTTCGGTGAACATTCATCAATGATTAGTGTTGTCTTGGATTTTGTCCACTAATTCTTCCATGACCGGGTTCTATCTGAGTTTTTCTAACTGAGGGAGTCGACATCCTTTGATTAATGTTTTAGCATCCTTATGCAGTTTTGTGCATATTTCCATTGATTTGGTGGTTTACTTATTAGCTCATTGACCAACCTATTGACAATTCTCTAATGAGTGAATATGTATTTTACTCTCCATTTTAGAGGGGTGATAAAGCTCGGCTAGTGCATCAATATTCCCAGCGATCCATTGGTCGATGTAGCCCATCCTTTCTCAGATCGTTTTAAATTGTGTAACCTTTTCCCGTACCTGAGTATGCTGATCTATAATAGTGGTGACTGCTTGCTAGAAGAGATGCATATTTTCATATAATACACGTATATGAGTGCTTCTTCCAACTATGTTCTTATTTTATTGGTGCTTGCTTCGAAATTTTGGAAGCCTCTTTCATCTACCTTCATTTGTTGAATATTATATTCCAATTCCCCAATCCTTTTTGATTTTTCTTGTTTCTGCTGGCACAACCTCCTAATATTATCTACATTAGCGCTCATGAATGTGGTTCCATCTGTAGTGGTAGCTATGGTATTTTCCCTAAAATCTCTTGTTATGGGAACTTGTGTAAGGAACGAGATTGACATCCCTTGATTTTTTGACACCTTCTATATTTGTTCTTGCATGATATTCCTAGTCTTGTTGTTGTAAGTGAAGATTCTCAAATTTGGAACCTCGCTTGGCTAAAATGGAGCCCAAACCCTAGTCTTAGATTGTTGAATGGTGCCTTTGTGTTGTTGTCTATTTTTGACACTTCTGGGATATTGGTATCCATTGGTTGAGTACCATCTTCTTATCTCATCATCTTTCTTCTGCCTCTCTTATTTGGCTATCTTATCAGCTGCCTCCTTGGCTTCCTTTTATGCAAATTTTCTTACTTCTTTTTCAACCTCTTTCCATTCGATCTCCTTTTGTGTTGATGATTTTTCTTTTACCTCAACATTGGATTTTTATACTTCAATCTTTCGCTTTTTCTTGGCAACACCATTCTTTTTATTGTGAACCTTTTCTTTGCATCTTCTTTTCTTATCAGCTAGTGTTTCTTCTTCTCCTTATGTTGATATTGGGTGTACAGAGGCGGAGGTGGGGGATGATCTTCCTGATGCTCCTTCTGATGATTTTTATCAGGATTCTTATTTTACTCTTTCTTTGTCTGCAATCCTCCCTATAGTTCGACCTCATCTCCAAAAGATAATGTCATCATAGGTTCATGCATTTTTATGCACTTCTTCTTCATCCCAAATATCTGTCGTGTACTCCCAAGGCAAGCCTACTTTATTGAAATGGTATTTTACGACTCCTCTAGGGTCATATATTTTAAATATTTCTTCTCCAAAATGATATGAGAGAAATGTATTTACTTCATCCTATGATTTCTTGGTGTTGGAGAATGAGTAGACCCTAATATATAGTGGAAGTGGTGGCCATATTGCTTTCTTTCCTCGGTAGAGCACTCCTCCTACTCCATGTATTATTGTCTGATATGCTACTTCCTAGAGTACTAATTTATCTAGTACAAACCAGGGGAGAATATGGGGGGTTTTAGTGGCACCGTACACTCTGATATAGGTACCATGCTCCATAAGGTACCAATCCCCAATCCTCTTTATGACAATGATCACTTTGTTGGTCATACATGGGATTTTCATGTAGAATATAAATTCATAAAGATGGGTAAAAAAATGTTCATAGATCTTCTGATATTCTGTTTTATATTTGCGCTCCCAGAGCACTTTGCAATAGTAAACATGAATGGGCTCATCCGAGGGTTTCCATTTATATCCCATATTTGGGTACTAGTAGAGTAGAGTAGAGTAGGGTACTAGTCGCTGTCTCTTTTCTATAGTAGAGTTAGTTTATTTCAGTATTTTAGAATCTGCATGTAAGTTAGTTTATTTGAGTTTGGGAATTACTTTGTTAGATTCTTTCTTAACCATTCTTCGGATTGGATCATTTCTAGTGTGATATAATCTCATAGATTGATGAATGTTGAATGCGTTATTTATCCCTGTAGAACTTGAAGAATGAACTAGATTTTCTCTCTTTCTAGTTTTCAATTTGATCATGATTTAAAGGGAATGCGAGTTTAGATTTACTCTGTCTTGTTAGGATAGTTAGCTTACTCTGTTCTGTTAGGATAGTCAGCTTATATTCTGTTTCTAGTTTTAAATTTGATCATGATTCAAAAGGAGTGAGAGTTTAGATTTACTCCGTTCTGTTAGGATAGTTAGTTTACAGTCGGATTAAAGGAAGCTTCCAGTACCAATAAGGTAAATAAGACATTTATTTGTTCTACCTGTGGATAGATTCATAACTATTTTTGATGTTGAGATTAAAAGGTTTTAAAAAATGATCTTTCTTTTATGGCTTAGATAGATATGATGATGATTAGATGTTTAAGCTAATGGTAGATAGTCTTGGGAGATTACATTGGATCAAAAATAGAAGTACATGTACTTAAGCTCAGAACTGTTTTCCTTTGATGAATTAAACAAGAGATGATTAGTTTCAAGATAATAATTAGGGTTCAATTTTTAAGAGTGAGTTTGTGTTTTCTTCTTAGAATAAAATTTAGTAGGAATTAGAATCTTACCAGCACATACAATGTAGCAGCTCTAAGTTCACTTACCCTGGTTTGACAATTCAGTGTTTTCAGGTAATTAAAAATCTTTAATATAGCAGCCTGACATTTTTGGTGCCGTTGCCGGGAAGTTGTTTAGAAGGTAAGTTAGATAATTGTTTTGGTTATTTTCTTAAAATGTATTTGGTTTGGTGTGGTATGTTAGTAGGTTGATGAAAGAGGAGCTATGAAAGGAAGGATGAGAACCGACATATCAGTTATCACAGGTTCCTCTGAAACTCAATCTTAGTTTTTCTTTCATCTAGTATGTTTTCATGAGAAATAGAGATCATAGAGGTAGATTTAGGGGAAATACAAAACAACAAAAATAAGAAACCTCCACCCAAAAAGCAATAGAAATTGAGACTGGAACTCTGGCTGAGGAAACCATAGAGCAAAACATAGAACTAGGAAACACCACATACCAACAAATTCAAATTCCTGGTGATCCAAACTTGGTTGACACAGTTAATCCAGAAGAAGTGCAAGCTATTCTCAGGAACCCTGACACTATAGTTTCACAAATAACAACTGCAACTTTTGAATCAAAGGTAATAGGATCCTCAAAAGAACCAATAGGAGATAGCAATTCTGTCAAAAAGAATCCAGAGAGGTGGGATTTCACACCCTCACCAAAGAAAGATCAGATTGCATATACAATTTTTGGTAATCCTTTTAACATGGAAGAAAGAGGGAGAGAATTGGATAGAAGAGAATGAGGAGAAATTCATGTTGAAAATGAAGAAGAAGAACCAGTAGAGATTGATCTAAGACCAGAAACCACCTTTGGGTTTCCTATTTTGGATTTTGTCCAGAATGTCAATATGAAAAATATCCCACCTTCGGCACTACCAACCTTTTGTGGGAAAATTAGTGAAGACCTAGCTGTCTTTCTTTTTGAGTTTGACATCCTGTGTAGGAGTTATAACTATCTCCAGGATGCACATAAACTGAAGTTGTTTCTTGCTACCCTAAAAGATTCTGCATTACGTTGGTTCATGAGTTTAGGAGAGTACAACATTAGATCTTGGGAAGATATGGAGGCAAAATTTTTAAAGAAGTACCAGGACTATTGTAGACCCAAGGATTCTTGAAATGATATTTTTAAAATGCAACAACAAGATGAAGAGAGGCTTGAGGATTTCTTAGAAAGATTTACATATACCCTTCAAAAATCTAAATATAATGACCTCCAAGATGAAGCAATCAAGACTCTTTTCTTAAAAGGGGTTTCAGATGAATATATTAACACTCTCAATTTAATGGCTTCAGGAGACATTTATCAAAAAGAATTTGAAGCAATCAGTGAACTATGTAGAACTTACTCAAGAAGTAGGGGGAAAACTGCAAAAAGTGTGAGAGAACCTGTCAAAAAAAACACCAAAGTACCCACATCTGGTGGAGTTACTAGAATTGAATTGGGAAACCTTTTGGAAAATTTTAAAACAGAGATTTCAGGAACAATTGGCTCTCAATTAGACACTTTGAAGATTAAGAGAAATAAGGAAGAGGAAAACCCTGTATTAAGCATATTCTGCCCAAAATGAAAAAAAAAGGCATCGTTTACGAGAATGTCCTTTGGACAATGTTTCTATATGTGCAATATGTATTAAAAATCATAAAACAGAAGATTGCCCATACTTACCGGGATTGCAAGCCATATTCAAGGGAGGGGAAGCTCCAGGGACTCCATCTGCACCTAAGAGGCCTTGACAACCTAGGAACTCAAATACGTATCAAGAACCATCCCCACAACCTTCCAGCTACTATCCACCCTTCTCTCAACAACAACAACATCAATGGAACTTGCCAAATTGGCCTCCGCAAAATGTCCCTGCTCAACCTTGGTACCAGGGATGGAGAGACCCAAATTTTGGAAATAACCAACAATAGCATGCGGTACCAATTCCCCAGAATCCATGTACTCAGTATCCTCTAAACATACATCAGTTATTTCCTGGTTTTACTCCACCTCCTTTACCACCCATTCAACAAACTCCTCAGCAGCCTCAGAATCCACCTCGCCCCACCATTTTTCCTGCTCAACCCATTCCAAATCATAACCACAGACCACCTCTACCACTCCATAATGCTGATTTTAAAAATTACCCAACTTACACCATAAACCCTATTTCCATACAAGAAATACAACTGAGATCTGGAAAAACTTTAAATAAAATTCAGCCTGTAACAAGAACAACACCAAAGGTAATTATCCAAGAACATGAGGAAGAACCTATAGATGATTTATCAAATGGGTCATATTTGAAAGATGTTATCATTCCAAAGCATAAAGTATCTGAATCATAGCGTAACATACAAACTCAGGTTCCCCAAACACCTCCTTTTCCTGAAAGGTTGCTCATTGAAAAACCAATTGTTCAATCTGAGTCTGACATCATGAATGAACTAAGAAATGTCTCTGTTAAGATTCCATTGTTACAAGTGATCAGATATGTTCCCATCTACACCAAAACCATCAAAGAAGTCTGCATTAAGAAACTAGGTTGGAAACATAAAGATCCACCCACGATACACCTAGTAGGCTAGTCATCAAATTGTATTTCTGAAACGCCTAAAATTGTGAAGTATGCCAACCCAGGGAACCCAATAGTTTCAATGATTATCAACAATGTTTCTATTGGTAATACTTTAGTCGATCTAGGTGCAACCATTAATATAATGACTATCAATACAGTGGAACTATTGTAACTAAGTCAATTCCTTCTCCCTACCCCTACAGTTCTTGAACTTGCTGACATAACAACTATAAAACCTGCTGGAGTCCTTGATGACATCCTTGTTACATTGGCTTCGTGGGAATATCCTGTTGATTTCATGATTATTCATTCAAAGGACCCCACGAAAGGCCATCCAATAATTCTAGGGAGACCTTGGTTGGCCACGACCAATGCTTTCATAGGATGTCGTTGTGGGGATATGTTCATCTCAAATGGCATTTCTTCACAGAAACTTACTCTTTTTCCACCTGCTCAACCGGTTATAGAAGAATTATGGTGGCTAAAATGTCCCTATCATGAGAATGATGATGAAGAATATTTATTCTCTGTTGATGAGTTTTACTCACTACAAGAACCTACAGAGGATGATATTTTAAGTCAATTTCTTTCTGTGACAGAAAATGTTGAGTTCACACAAACATATTTTCAATACGATCAAATTTTCAGAGAGGAATTTCAAGAACGAAGTGAGTTATTTTCCTGGTTTTCACCATCTATGGTTTTCACCATTGATGAGCATCCGGGGTCATATACCATTCTAGTAGAACTTAGCCCAGGAAAATGTCTATACATCAACTCTGAATTAAGTCTCAGCCAATAGGAATAGTTAACAAACCTTTTGAAAAAATAGCCAGGGGCATTTGCATGGGAATACACTGATATGAGAGGAGTGCATCCTGACACCTACATTCACCACATCTATATCCAACCAGGGATAACCCCAGTAAGACAACCACAAAGGCGTATGAATCCAATTAAATGTTGGATTCATTTATCCAACATTTAATAATTACAGAAATTATTAAATGTTGGATTCATTTATCCAATTTCTGACAGCAAGTGGGTTTCACCTCTTGTTGTGGTACCTAAGAAAATGACAGGGAAATGGAGAATGTGTGTAGAATTTAGGGAGTTGAACAAGGCAACCCTGAAGGACTACTTTCCCTTGCCCTTTATAGATCAGGTTTTGGATACCTTGGCTGGAAAAAGATACTTTTCCTTTCTCGATGGATATAGTGGATACAATCATATTCAAATTGCTCCTGAAGACCAGGAAAAAACAACATGTATGTGTCCTTGGGGCACTTATGCTTATAAAGTACTACCTTTTGTACTATGCAATGCTCCTGCTACATTTCAGAGAGCAGTTCTTGGGATCTTTGCTTACTTAATTCATGATTGTGTGGAAGTATACATGGCCGATTTTACTGTTTATGGTAACACTTTCGAAGAAGCCTTAAGTAATCTTGAGAAAGTCTTGATTCGTTGTCAGAACTCAAATTTATCCCTTAGTCACGAAAAATGTAAAATGCTATTAACTGAGGGAATAGTGTTGGGTCATCATTTGTCTGCAGAAGGAATTAAAGTTGATCCAGCCAAAATTGAAGTGATAGTTAAAATTTCCTCTCCAAAAACCCAAAAAGATGTGACAAGTTTTTTGGGACATGTTGGATATTATCGTCAAAGATAGCCAACCCCATGTTTAAACTGTTAGCAAAAGATGCAGAATTTTGTTGGGATAACAATTGTCAGAATGCTTTTGAGAATTTGAAAGCAAAATTGTCCATGAAACCTATTCTAAGACGACCAAATTGGTCTCTTCCTTTCCATATTTAAACTGATGCCTCAGACATTGCTTTAGGAGGAGTGCTTAGACAAAAAGAAAACCAACAAAACTATGCAATTTACTTCACTAGAAAAAACCTTACTCCTCCTGAATTGAACTACACTGTAACAGAGAAGGAATTTTTAGCAGTAGTTCATGCCATTAACAAATTTCGTCATTACATCACTGGATATGAGGTTTTTGTACATACAAACCATTCTGCTATCAGATTTTTGATGAAAAAACCAATTACTACTGGAAGAATCACACGATGGATTTTGCTGCTTCAAGAATTTAACATCACTATAATTGATCGGCCAGGGAAAGAGAATATAGTTGCGGATTTTATTTCTCGTATTCCTCAAGATAGTACTGACATCCCAGTGAATGATAATTTCCCTGATGAACATCTGTTTGTAGTAGTTGTTAAGACCCCTTGGTTTGCAGATACAACAAATTACTTAGCTACAGGAAGATTTCCAGCTCATTTGTCACCACCACAAAAGAAAAGAATTATTCAGCAAAGTGCTTACTACTCTTGGGTAGGAAGTGATCTTTTCTATACAAGTCCTGATATGATCATTAGGAGATGTGTCCGGGAAGACGAGATTCTCAATATCCTTCAGGCCTGTCATGATGGGCCATGTGGAGGACATTTCTCTGATAAGAGAACGACATATAAAGTCTTACAATCAGGATACTATTGGCCAACACTGTTTAAGGATGCAACAAAATATGTGAGAAGCTGTGATAGTTGTCAAAGGATGGGAAGACCTACCGTAGCAGACGAGATGCCCTTACGACCGCAAGTTGTGATTGAACCATTTGATAAATGGGCACTTGATTTTGTAGGACCGATTTCCCCAATGTCGAGGAAGAAGAAGTACATCTTGGTTTGCATAGATTTTGTGACCAAGTGGGTAGAGGCAAAATCCTTATATCAAGCAACTGAGAAATTAGTGGTTGAATTTATTTATGAAGATATATTTACCCACTTCGGTATTCCATGAGAGATTGTTACTGATCAAGGTGCCCAATTTACTTCTAAGTTGATGAAAGAACTCACAGATAAATATGGGATAAAACATTGTAAGTCTTCCCCATACCATCCACAAGCCAATGGGCAAGTGGAATCCATGAATAAAGTTCTAGAAGCTATTATGACCAAGACAATACATTTACATCACAAAGATTGGGCGGATAGACTTCCAGAGGCTTTATGGGCATACCGAATGACATGGAGAAATACCACTGGTCATACCCCTTATGAATTGGTATTTGGCAAGCAAATTCTCCTTCCCATAGAATTTCAGATTCATACCTTCCGCCTAGCAGCAGAGTTGGGGTTGAATTTGGATGAGGCACAGAAGCAGAGAGTCATGCAACTAAAGGAATTGGGAGAAATTAGGCAAGATTCTCTTCAAAGAACTATCCTTGTACAAAATCAATGTAGCAAATGGCATGATAAATACATTAAGAAAAAGCATTTTCAACCAGGGGATTGGGAATTGCTTTTCGATTCCAAATACAAAACTTTCAAAGGAAAAATTACGACAAGGTGGTTGGGACCTTATGAAGTGGAAACTGTTTTTGATAATGGATCTGTCAGAATCAAGACCGTAGATGACTCTCAGAATTCCTTTGTAGTAAATGGACATCGATTAAAAGTGTATAACAAACCCTTGTCAAGAGATTATTTTCTACACGAAATTGCCAAACAAACAGAAATAAAGATAGTAGGAGAAGAGTCTTCTCCTCCTGCTAATCCTTGATCATTTATGCTATTTTAAGATTTTGTAAATAATAAAATTTTACTAGAAGATAAAAAATCAAATAATAAAAAATATATATAAAAAAACATTTCTTTTTGGATATGTTGATATATTGTCTTCAGTTTTACAGGTTTTTCAAAGAAAGTACAGAATTGAACTTCATCACTCTCTCACAAAAGGTAAGAAGGTAAGAACATTTTATTTTATGAAATTTTCTTATCAATATACACTGACTTGTTTTGAAATGAATAAATTTGATCTTGTTTGCTCCCTTTGACTGCTCATTAAAGTATGAAAGGGGAATTTATTAGGGATAGGATTGTTCTTTACCAGGCCTGATGAATTATGATGGGAAAGAAACCCCCCTAGAGTTTTCTTTTAGCATTTCCTCAGACTCTCAAAATATGAGAAAGCAATGAGCATATACTAACTTAGGCTCATAAAATCCACAAGTAAGTGATTACTGTTCCAAAAATTATGTCTGGAAGATTTCTATCTGCACTTGCATTGGATGATGTGGAATACGTTAAGGTCCACCTTCCAACAAGTCTCACTCCATCAACACCAACACCTTATCTGGAGTAGATATTATAGACTATTTAGTACCCTGGACTCTGCACACCTCAATGGCAGATTTCCTTGCTAACAACCATGGGAATACATCAATGTCTCTTGGTTGATAGATCCTACAGGTGACTCGACACCAAGACCTTTATTCATACCTGTGAGGATTTACTATAGGTACCTTGAGGCCCATTTACATCATTGGTGGGTCATCTCGCATTGGTTAACGACATTCATTAATGGCTAGTAATCCAATGATTTCTTTTTGTGTTTGACTCTAGAACATTTATTCACACAAATAAGAATTGTACCATGGGTTAAAGCTTTGAAGATATTGAAGACATGATTTTAATTGATCCCTTTCAGGAAGGAACAAAATTCAGGTTCAAGGATAATCATCAGATAATTTTCTTTCATAAGCTGGAAGTGTTTTTCTCAGCAAGATATTATTGGTTCAAGTTTCTCTGCAGATTTCGGGTTATTTCATCAGTACCAGTCAGTGCCAAAACATAATCCATCAGCTACAGTGGTCATCAGAAATACAAATTAAAATTAAAATTTTTGCGCTCTCCAGATACAGACTTGACTTCAAAAGATCTCTACAGTAAGAAATGCATAACAAGGGAATAGGTAATCTAATCCAGGTACACTTAGTTTCATGTTGGTTTAATGTATTAAATTACATATTAATAATTTGAATTGGGAATGCCTCAATACTCCATAATGTTTCATTATACCTATACTCTGTACCTAATAAACCAATCCGTCTCGACATTTCATATCATGGAAATGCACTACATTATCTTGGCTGAATTCGACACAATTCATATATAATCATATTTTGCAAACGTGTACGACCATCATCATTTCCTTACATGCTATCGATCCTCACGACAATTCAAACATTCTTCTATGATTTCTCTCATGACTACTTCACACATCATACTCTATTCCTCTGTTTCCCTCATCTAATTCCGCTGCTCACCTATGGACCTTTCTTGTGATACCGAGTGAAATTATGGTGGAAAATCGTCATGAACCTGAGACCTTTGCAGACTTGGAGGCTCTTCCTGAGTATGAAGCCACCAAACACATTTTTCAGAAAGCTGGATGGGAGCCATTTTTCAAGAAATTCGATGGGTATGATGATTCAGTTACGCTTCAGTTCGCTCTGCGTTTTCATGGTGGACTAGCTAAGGTGGGTGAGCTAGAGTTTGAAGTCACAGACAAATTCATCTCTGAAGAAATTCAATTACCCAACACTGGTAAGAAATGGACGAAGGGCCAGCCCGTCGACAAGAAGCTCTGCATGCAGCTTCTGCAACCACAGTACTAGAAATTACAATGGTCAGAGGCCACATTGAGGTCATGGTTAGAACCAAAATGGGCTCAGTTGCTAGCTATCCTCCAACGCTACCTCACTTGCGAAGGATGGTATACGATCATGTTTCCATGTCATGCCTGACTCCTGCTACATTTCAAAGGCAACCATTTGATGAACATACCCTATTTTCTATTG
The DNA here is from genome assembly GCA_009831015.1 of Picea engelmannii. Taxonomy (NCBI): domain Eukaryota; kingdom Viridiplantae; phylum Streptophyta; class Pinopsida; order Pinales; family Pinaceae; genus Picea; species Picea engelmannii. The sequence continues at coordinate 165,064 of ML795688.1, read as the reverse complement.
AAGAGTTTAAAGAAAATGGCAGAACAGGTCCGCAAAGCCAAAGATTTTAGAGGTAGCTTATTTCATTTTGGTCTTGTCAAAATATTGATTAATTCTGTGTTATCCCATAAACAAGAAACTTGGGATATGTTCATTGTAAGAACCCTAACCTCTGACAAATCTAGAGATAAAAATGTTAAGTCCGCTCCTCCACAGAAGAAGCCGAACTCTAAGAAAAAGGGTGTTAAAACCCTGACCGAAATATGTGATGACCCTAAGAATACACTAGACTGCACAATTGAAGCCAGTGATGATAATCCTGGTACAGAACATTCATTTGATGTCCATGGTTCTGATGGTGGGGAAACTAACCATGACAGAGTGGAAAACACTGTTCCTACAGAGGCGAATGTTGAAATTCCAATTTCTCCTCCAACTGCTACGAATATTATTGATGTGGAACAACTTGAAGAGTTAACTAACAAACCTAGGAGAAATCCCAAATGAAAATGCACATGCACACTGTCAGGTATGGATAACTCTGTGCCAAGTTACCCACCACAGGAAAGATTAAAAAGTGTGGATGATCATGAGGAGGCTACGGAGTCCTCTGAAATGACATGGAATCTTTCCCAACTGATTCAAAAAGTCCGTAAAGTCAATCGGCAAGCTAATGCACCCAAAGAAATTGAGCAGGACAAGCCAATTCAAATGCCAGTGGATACCCCTGCTCAGGTGTAGAAAGAGTTTACTCCTGAACTCATCCTAGTTGACAACCCTGATCAAGTGTATGACGAGCCTACTCCTGAACTTAGTCCATTCGACAACCCTGTTCAAGTATATGACAATTTTACTCTTGAACCTAGTCCATTCGACACCCATGATCAAAGACCAGATGAGTTCACTCATGCGTCCAGTCCTCAAACCGAACAAGGACATGGTAAAAAATTTGAATCTTACTGTGAAATTTCCTCCAGTAAATCCTTGAGACCAATGGTAGCCAGATTAGAAAGCAGGAATCATAGGTTGAAAGAGAAGTTACATGAATACACCATATTGGAACGACACATCAAAACAGAAAATGAACTTATGAAACTCAGGCAAACTCATATCTCGTTCAATATTGAACGATTAAAATGAAAGAATAAAGGCCTTTTCCATAGGAACAGGAGAATTCATAAGATTTCCATGAAGCACATCATCATTAATCGAGTTGTTAAGAAGGAAATTAGAAGCATGAAGAAACATGAGAAATTGAAAATGTTGGTTGCAGCTGCTGCAACACTCTGATGAATCTCAGTTTTTGACTTTTTGTTGTCTGAGGACAGGCAAAGACTTCAGTTTGGGGGAATGCTAGTCCCCAATTTTGACTATATTTTTGCCTATATCATGTCAAATATAACTCCATTCTCATATCTAATATCATTTCCTTCCGGCCTTACCATGACACATTTGACATCCTTTTACAACTAAATGGGGCTATTCAAGGTATTCTTATGATTCAAGTTATTTTTAATGTATTTTGATATTTTAAACTAATGTTGATACTAATGTGACATGAGTTAGGTACTGTTCCTTTGAAACAAAACTTATCAGTACCAGGTACCAGCTCGCACTTAGTGGAGATACCAAAGAAGCTGTCGAAGACTTGCACGACATGGCTAGAGTGGATTGACAGTCTGATTCATATGATTGATTGAGTCATAAATCAATATGCTGACTCAGGGAGAGATTGTACCGTTTTATTAGAATGCTTTATGATCCACACTTCTTGACACTGCGTGTCATGAAGTTTGTTTTAACTGACTATGAGTCATTTTCGGATCTGAGATCCGTTTAGATTAATGCACCTATGTTTAAAACTATTTTTGGAGAGGATCTATATAAACTGAGGATCACTCTCAAGAAACGTTGGTTACAATATGCTATGTGATACGATTTATGATAATACAAATTTGCTATGCGTTATGTTATTCGCTGTTAAATGATTTGAGTCGTTTTATGAATTACGGAGCGTGAAGTATGAACGATTTTTGCATGGAATGATCTGAGTAGCTCTGGTTTCATTTTAGGTGAATGCACCTCTTTGTTGGGCCCGCCAACAGGTTCAAGTCGCTGTCTCTTTTCCATAGTAGAGTTAGTTTATTTCAGTATTTTAGAATCTGCATGTAAGTTAGTTTATTTGAGTTTGGGAATTACTTTGTTAGATTCTTTCTTAACCATTCTTCGGATTGGATCATTTCCAGTGTGATATCATCTCATAGATTGATGAATGTTGAATGCATTATTTATCCCTATAGAACTTGAAGAATGAACTAGATTTTCTCTGTTTCTAGTTTTCAATTTGATCATGATTTAAAGGGAATGCGAGTTTAGATTTACTCTATCTTGTTAGGATAGTTAGCTTACTCTGTTCTGTTAGGATAATCAGCCTATAGTCTGTTTCTAGTTTTAAATTTGATCATGATTCAAAAGGAGTGCGAGTTTATATTTACTCTGTTATGTTAGGATAGTTAGTTTACAATCAGATTAAAGGAAGCTTCCAGTACCAGTAGGGTAAATAGGACATTTATTTGTTCTACCCGTGGATAGATTCAGAACTATTTTTGATGTTTAGATTAAAAGGTTTTCAAAAATGATCTTTCTTTTATGGCTTAGATAGATATGATGATGATTAGATGTTTAAGCTAATGGTAGATAATCTTGGGAGATTACATTGGACCAGAAATAGAAGTACCTGTACTTAAGTTCAGAACTGTTTTCCTTTGATGAATTAAACAAGAGATGATTAGTTTCAAGATAATCATTAGGGTTCAGTTTTTAAGAGTGAGTTTGTGTTTTCTTCTCAGAATAACCTTTAGATAGGAATTAGAATCTTACCAGCACATACAGTGTAGCAGCTCTAAGTTCACTTACCTTGGTTTGACAATTTAGTGTTTTCAGGTAATTAAAAATCTTTAATATAGTAGCCTGACAGGGTCTATGCTTGAACTACTTGTCTTCCTTGTACCATCTGGAGAACATGTCTTTGGGTGTGTATTCAAACTCATTGAGGAGTTTGTTGTCCAAAATTTTAATCCCCTTCTCAATGTGATAACATATTGCTACGTATTCCGGTCGAAACATGGTTATGGGTCCTTTCTTGGCGTTAAAAACATATCTACATTTCAAATATATATATTTTAGGATCTAGGTGATGGAATCTACACAATGGAATATATCTAAGAAAACTGATCCCATGAATATTTTGTATTTTCTAATGTTCTTGAGTATCTTTAATTCATCTTGATTCTTGACATCGATAGAGAATTTTTTTATTTTTGAACATATGGTATACATTTCCCCATCTAAGTGTTTCTCCTTCCTTTTCTATAAGTCCATAGGTGTCATTGTACATATCTCCAACTACTTCTGGTTCATCTTCATCTTTTCAGCCACTGGCAGAGGCCTTGGTGTTTGGCACTTTACTTGTTTCCCTTTTCTTAGAAGACATGATTGAACCTATCAAGAAAACATAGGGTCAAAATGAATGAAAAATAATAAATGGCATAAAAAATTATCTATTCTACTTAAATACTGAATGATTCACTCAAGATTATGATGGGTGGAAGGTCGTCATATGAAGACGATAAGATGATAGTAGGCATGGTGAGGAATTTGGTGAAGATAGGGGAATAAAATGACTCAAAACATACTTAAAAGGTAAAATTGGAGGGTTTGATGTTAACTCCTCCGATGTAAATAGTAGGAGTTGTTAACAAGTGCCCTGATATCAATCAGTCAAGTTAGTATGAAGAAATTCAATATCCATAGGCCAAGTTGACTTGAAAGGATCTAATGTACATCACCATAGTTTACTTGGAAGCTTCCGATATGTCATCGACAAGGTTGAGTTTAACTCTTTCGATCAAATCGGAGGGGTTCATATGAACTCCTCTGATGCGATCAGAGGCGTTGACGAAAAGTCTTCCAATGACTTGTGTAAATTTATATCTATCTCCTCCGTGGTTAGTCAGAAAATTTCACGCTAAATGTGTCAATGATTATCGGTGGAGTCGAAAGGAAGATTTCCAATTTTTATTTTTATTTTGTGTGTGTGGAAACTTCCAGAAAATGAGAAATTAGTATGATTTGATTCAAGAAAAAGATCAAAATATTTGGTCAAGAGACTTTGGGATTTACACTTATAGGTATCCTACCAATTGACTCAAGTTGAGGCTGTCTCTCTTTCATGATGGCACCGGAGCTTGAAAAAAAATGGTGTAGGGACGAGGCAAATGGAAGAGTCATTGGTGACCTCTACAGGTCTAGATTGTGGAAGGATGTGAGCAAAAGGTTTGGTTTGGAAGGATCGATGATAGCGTATATTTTTTGATACAAATTGGTTCAGGGTTGTAGTGGTGGTAGAGGGGGAGAAATGTTGCAGTAGTATCGAAGAGGCTCGAGGTTTTCCCAGGTAGTGATAGTTATACATACAACAACGAAAATAACCCTAACCCTAGGTTGCAAAAGGTAGATGAATGGATTACCTATCTGTTTAGTGACACGTGGATGGTTGTGATCCATTAAGGATGCCCCGATTGGGACTTGTCTCTCTCTTGCTTGGGGACAATCTTCCTCTCCTTGGTGCTCAGTGGAATAACAAGAATAAGGGAAGAAACATATTTATAAGTTGGGTGAAATCAACATTGAATGCGGGTAGGTGGAAACATTAAAATCAACAAAGTTGTTAAGAAGTCTCCCAACGTACATCGAAGGACATCATGGAAAGTCCCCCGATGTGCATTGGGGGGATTTGCGTGAAGTATGCCGATATTGATAGGAGTATATGGAGAAAATTCCTCTAATGATATCAGAGGAGATGACACCAACTCCTCCGATCTCATCGGAGGAATTTCAATTAAGTCAAGCGATGGGAAGGCCCTATCCAGGGGAAAAGAAAGAAATTTTTGAAGCTCATTGACGGAGTTGGGAGGAAATCCTTTGATGTACATTAGAGGAGTTGAAGGTAACTTCTTCGATGTAGATTGGAGGATTTTCGATCAACTTTGCTGAAAATCCAAAGGACACAAACTTAAAAATTCTAAGTGCTTCAATTTTGAAGGATGCGAACTTAGGGAAATTAAGATTTGAAGGATAAATTTTTTTAAGGGAAAGACGAGGAAACTTATGGGCAAAGTATCAAAATTGGAAAATAAAAGAGGACCCACTTTCTTGAGAGGATTTTACACATAAATTACAAGAAAATGGAGGGTTGTAGTCCATGGCACAACACTATCTTAATGGATGTTGTAGCTATATATGTTCATGATGCTTGGGGAATGTTATTGTATAGAAAATAGGTTGTAACCTTCGGGGGTAGTATCCAAATGTACCTATCATATGAAACTATCCAAACCACAATATAAACCCTCATCACCCTTCATAGGCAACCCTCTATAAGATACCAATTTCAAGATCCTAAAGACCCTATGAATGAGTTAGTGCATGTGGAGAAAGGAATGGGTAACTTGTGTGTTCTTGCAATTTCAATAGTACCGGAAGAGGAAGAGGGCCTTAATAGTATTTGGACTATGTATTTTGATGACACCTATTCTAGGACAGAGGTTGGTGGTAGGATTGTCTTAGTTTCTCCCAAATCTATTCCCACATTATTCTCTTATAGGCCTGAGTTTGATTGTACTAATAACATCACTGAGTATGACACATTATGCTTGGGATTAGATTTGGNCAGAGGTTGGTGGTAGGATTGTCTTAGTTTCTCCCAAATCTATTCCCACATTATTCTCTTATAGGCCTGAGTTTGATTGTACTAATAACATCACTGAGTATGACACATTATGCTTGGGATTAGATTTGGCCCTGGACATGAAGATTACATTTTTGAAGCTAATTGGTGATTCTGATCTTATTGTCTCTCAAATAAAAAATGTTTTTTCTACTAAGAATGAAATATTAAGAGGGGAGGAAGGTGAGGGTGAAATTATTTTAGATCTAAATAGAAATGCAATGTCTCAGTTTGCATGGGGCTTACGGACTATGAAAAACAAATTAACCAAATATTATATGCTATATCTTGGCCTCAATTTTGAAATAGATCATTAAGTCCATAAACTCATGGCCTTGGGTGTTTCAATGATCATAATCACCGTAGTGATCAACAAAGTCCCTCCAAAAAAAAATATTCTATGGGGAGTTTTACAAAGAATATTAGTCATAGATAAGGGTTTTGAAGTCATTAACTTCCATCACATTAAGAGAAGTCTTAACCCCTTAGCTGATATCAATGTTGTTATCCCCAACTCCTAGGGATAACTAAGGAGATGATGTCTCGAGGCCCTCAGGTTTCAGACATGGAGTACATAGAGACAACTTGACCAACATTGTCCACTTGTGTTATCACTCCAAGAGTCACTCCCATAATGAAAATGAGAGTAATCTTGGTAAAATAGAAATGCAAATGGATTAAAATAGTTTGAATAGGTGGATCAACAAGAGAAGAGTAAAAAGGAGGGCATCAGACTGCTGCAAATACATTCCATTGGGCATGGAGTCACAACATCCTACAAATCAAAGGAAATCAAGTCGCCTACTAGACAAAAGGATTATGCAAATATTTATAGAAGAATAGAAGGTAAACAAAGAGAAGAATAACCAGATAACAGAGATCCTTTCTGTAATATAGATTGAAGAGTGCTTGAACAATAATCTGTGATTAACAAGCAATTGCCACAAATCCTTTGTAGCTCATGAATACATTAACCAAAGGCAACTTTTGATCTTAAAAATATGTAAATATTATTCAAGCAATATGAAAATATAGAATGATAACAAAGAACATGAATTCTGATAAGCAACTCTCATGAATCTCTAATGGCAGAAATGCTAATTACAACAGGCCCTCAGGCTTACAATTGAGCAAATAAACTGTTCCTCTAGCTCTCTCCTCTCTTGGATCATGAATAAAACCCTCCTACCCTCTTTTAAAATGAATATATAGCCATATAGGTCCTTTCCAGCTCACCCATTCGAACTCCAACCCCTTTCCCAAAATAGAAACAACTACAAACAAAAAATGACACATTATAACTAATTTCCTACTTTTCAGGAGGCAAAATTATGAAAACTAGGCTTCCAAACGTCACTTGTAATTCTCAAACCATAACATATGTGTACAATATGAGAAATTTTTTTGTAGATAAACTCATTATGATTAAAAACCTCTCTCATTTTCTTTAAATTCATCTCCAACTGACCGCAACAGGTGTCACAAAAACATGTCTCAAACAGGAAATCACGGAAACTGAAAACATAGGGATCAAAGATTCTTTAGAATCTACCAATCTGTGACACTTGTGTGAAAAATGAAATATGGTAATGTTCATGGGCCCGTTCTTGACAATAACCTCCTTCAAATTTTGAAAATTCATCTTAGTGCACTTGAAAATCCTTTTGGAAGTCAACTGGTCAAAAATGCCAGTTTAGCAGTCTTAAAACAAAGTTTCAACAACACATTACGTAGCACCACTTCTATGTCAAATATCTCTCTAAACATAACACATTTTGAAAAAATGAGAGACATTTTTGTTATTTTTTATGTTATGAAAAAAAACCTCCTCCAGTTTTCAAAAATACCTTCTCAATTGTTCACAATACAAGTTTTAAGTTAGTCACTCAAAACTGGTAGAAGCGTCCTTGTAAAACTCTGCACAATTCGGTTTATGCCAGAATTTCGGTAGCGAATTCAGGTAGCGCCCGCCTGTGTTTTCTGTAAAAATTTAGGTAGCGCCATAAAAATATGTAGCACCTTCACTTGGACATGTGAAGAATGGGTAGCAACCTCGAGTAGAAGCAACACCATTAGATTTAGGCGATTCGACAACATTGTAGGTAGCAAGCCGGTGGAACATCAAAAATAGACTATTCCGTAGCGCCATAGGGCTACAAAATGTCTGCACTTATTACTGCCAAAGTGATTAATTATTTGTATAAAACCCAAAAATCTAAACAATAAGCACTTAGAATCCTGTATAGGTGGCATAGGTAGTGTTTCATCTATTGTTTATCTTTGCAAAAAGGGACACAAGCTTTCCAATGCCTTGGCCCTTATCTTTCTTCTTCTGTAGGATAGAGAATTTTGGTAGGGAATGTTCTTCAACAGCCTCTTTAAGAGATGATGATCTTGTGAAAGGATTTTTGACCTTGATGTTGGCTGCTGAAGGAGATGAGGAGAAGTGTAGCTTCTTTGTTATGCCTATAAAGGTTTTTTAAGCTGCCTTATGGAGAGGCAGGCCTCTTCTAGCTGCAAATTCTTGTGCTAACAACTTGCATGGAAAGAAACCTGCTCCACCACCATAGATCCAGGTTCATCACAACGATATCCACCATAACAACTAACCTCTGGAAGACATTGGATCTTTCTCCATGAGGTAGAATCCATGCATTATGGTAAGTGTCATTTCAATATTTGAGGCATTTGAGTTTGTTGCATCTATTACTATTTTTTATTATGTAACGTTTGCTTGGACATTATTCTCTTTGCCCTGTTTTAATTTGGTGGTTGACATTGATCCCTATCAAGTGGGTCACCCTTAGGGATAGGTTCACTACTAGGAGTTCCTCTTGATGAATCATCTTTCCATTCCCTACCATACTTTTCACTTTCCACATTTCATCCCCTCATCTCCTCACCTTTTGGTATTTTCGGGTGTACTGACCCAAGAAGGGGTTATCCCTCATTTCATGGGAAGAAGGGGCTGAAGGCCCAGAGGCTTGTAGCTAGAAAAATATAAAATCCAAATATTAACCTTCTATATGCTCGCCCAGGGATCCTAAGGAAAATCAAATGTCTCTCATAAGAAACTGATGGAACCCATGAAAAATAAATAATAAAAAGGCCAACCAGGGTGGAGCATGTGTGGGAACAACTTTTAATTCTTAGGTAGAAGCCCCACACATGTGTTCAACTTGGGGAAGAATGATGTGACAAGGGTAGAGTCAAGTTGGGCACAATTTTTCATGCTCAGGTAGAATCTCCACCTTGGATTCAACCTGGAAACATCTTAAAAAGAATAAAAGGCAATCAATGGGCTTGGAAAAAGGTTGCATTGAAAATGAAGGTGCAACACACCCTCTACAAAGGCACCCATAAGTGAGACACTACAACCCCTTGTATGTCATGAACCCCATGCCCATAAGTCTTCCCCCCATCCATGAAACCTCATCCACATAACTTAGAAGGAGGCCCCCTCGGGAAACACCCCTAAACTTGAGGTACAATTCACCCAATAGGTCATTTTGTCAACCCTCCCATACCTAAATTTGGAAAATTGCATAGGGTCTTTGAGTATTGGTTTATTTTGATGAGGTGGTTTGGATGAGATGGAAATTTTGTTGATTTTATTTACTCATAATGATGCATTTGACTCTATATCCTTGGAGGGAACATCCATTTGTCTTTGCAGGACCTAGTTGGTGGACAATTTTGGAAGAACAATCCTAGTTTGGGCTTCCATGGGGCTTGAATCCCACAGGTTGGATGCCAAGGAACCACAATATGGATAATGATGGAATTCCTTTGGAGGCCTAGAGGACACCTTGGAGTATCTTTCTCACCGCTACATGCCAAATGACTAGCTTGAAAGGGGAAAAACGTCACCTTTTGGGGGCTTGACATCACCTAGGGCTAGGGTTTGGTGGTGATGATGGAAAATTGGCATGTTTTGAAGGAATATGCCCATGGATTATGGAATAAATGTCTTGGTTGAAGACTACTAGCCTTTGGAGGCATATCCTTTCCTTCTCCAACTCAATGACTTGACCAAAAGTGCCAAATGTTTCCCAAAAAGAGGGTGACGTCATGTTTCTAGGGTTTCTTTTATGTGCAAAGTATAAATTAAATAATATAATTTTTGTAAAGGGGAAAGATAATGGTTGTTGGCCCCTTATATTTTGTTTTACCCTAATTATTGTGGAAAAACTGTGTTTAGAGGATTTGTATAAATAGAGATCATCTCTATTTCATTTTTCATCATAGCTCTCCCATTATGAGAAGACTACTGGATGAAATTTTTTCTAGACTTGAGAATTTTTGGTATCTCTCTCTCTTGCAAATGAGTATTGGTGTTATCTCTTGGTGAATGGATGAGGCTAAGTGGTGAGCACCTCTTGGAGGCTTATTTACTTTCTCTTGAATTGTATATCCTTGGTGAGCTAGGGTTTGATCTCTATTTCTCTTGGAATTGGTAAGGAAAAACTCCATTTGTTAGTTATTTATTGTTTGTTCTTGGTTATTGTTGGTTGAAACCCTAAGAGGAGTATGTTGCATACACCCTCCATTAAGATTCATCTCATATCTAAGTTTATAAGTCATTTTTGGACAAGGGTTGCTAGAAGGAATACACATGTGTATACCCTCGTAGATTTACCCTAGTTTGATTGGCATACCCTAGGGAGTAAGAGGATTTACACCCCTAGGGATATTGTTGATATAACTTATGTTTTAAAGACTCCATTCACCCATATTTTAAAGACACTAATCTAACTTTTTTTTGCATTGGTAAATGTGTTTTGGTGAGATATCAACCTTGTTCAAGTTGGAATCTTTTGTGGATGATAAACCCTCTAGGGTGTCTTATTTCTCTTGGTATTATTAGAGATATAACAAATAAAAATATACATCCATTAGGGTTGCAACAAATCATATTCTTTCCTTGACTTTAACTTGCAACTCGACAGTGGAAATTTGCTAGTAACCCATTACTTTCACTGTGTTGCTAATTGGTGAAATTTTGGTTCGATTACTTGCTTATTTTCATGGTTAAAATTTGATTCTATATCAAATCAATGCTACAGACACTTGGATGTCATAAATATGCTCTGAAAAATTATCATAACAACCATCTAATACCACTAAAAGTTTTGCTAAAGTGTTGAGAACTTATCTACATGTTTTATGCTTCATAGCTCAACTAATCTTTTGATGCTTTAATTGGCTTAATTTTCAGTATTTACTTGACTTAATTGCTTATATACATCTTGTTGGAATTTTGGTTGTTTTCATTGATGTCAACCCTAGTTATTGGTTTTGGACCGCAAGATTGATGAAGGTATTTGGACATGAAGGATAGTGCACATGAAAACACAACACCCATGGATGGATAATATACATCATGTTGTTTCCGGTGGTAGGTGGCATGCCACGTGGATCCTCATGGGTAAGGAGAAATGAAATTTTGAAGATGACAAAGTGAATTGAAGAAGGAAGTACTGGTCGACCCTGAAGATAATTAAAGAAATGAATTACAAAATAAGAAAGTGTCAGGTCGACCCTAATGTTAAAAGGAAGTACACAAAGGGTATAAACACATATAATTATACATTCATTTTAAATAGACACAAGTCGAATTTCAGAGGAAATCTGAAGTAAATAAGGACGGATTTAAAGGGAGGATGAAGTCTTTTGGTGATGTGTTCTAAGGTATGTTATTTATAGGTCATGTTACCATTTTCTCTATAATTTTTTTTTTCTAGAACGATTCATATGGTGAAATTGGTATGGTATTGAGAAGACATATCTAGGTACATGTGGTAAAAATTCCAGCTCTTTATTCACTATAATTTTGGAGATACACTCTGTGGAAGATAGGGTTTTTGACTAGTCCTGAAGCTAGTCATAAATTGGTGTTCTGGGTAAAACAATCATAACTTATTCATAGATAATCCAAATGAAGTGAGACCAATTTCATTGGAAAGAGTACAAGATGCAGTTTCTTGTGTGTGAATTTCAGAATTTTATGTTAAATATTGAGAGCGTGGCATTATGTACAAGTTCTCTCTCTTGAATAAACCAAAATTGAATAAGGTCTACCCTCTCTATAACTTATTTTTGGGGAGGATTCAAGGAGTGAAAATGGAGGAGTTTCAAATAATACATTAAGTTATATTATCTATAGGATCAAAGTATTCTAAGAAGTGAAGAATTGCAGAATTTGAAGAAGTCGCAGGAAACATTATCTGGTTCTATGTGATGGTTAGTTGATGGTGATGATTTAATGTAAAGTTTCATTATCTCTCATATATTCTTGGGTGGAAGGAATGGGAAATGATGGAGAGGTCAACCCTCTCTTGATATTGGAGGATTGTATCTTCCTTTTGGAGCTTTATCCCTCCCTTTATATTTGGAAGCTGGAGCTACCTTTGGAAGTCATTACTTCCGTTAAACAATAACTATTGATTATTTCTCATATATTGTGCATGGTGTATTGGTGTAACTCTTATACTATTGTTCATTTCTCATTTTATATAATTGAATGGTTTAAGTATAAGTTATTTATTTTTTAAATTGTACTTGATACTGATTCACCCTCCCTCTCAGTATCAACAATTGGTTTCAGAGTGGGTTACCTTCAGTACAGTTTAACCATTGGAAGGAAGATCCTAAGAAGAAATGGAAGACAACATTCCAAATGGGATTCCACCATTTGATGGAAGCAATTTAGAATACTGGAGTAATAGAATGGAAACTTAATTGAAATCTCTTGGGGAATATGTTTGGTTCTCAGTTGCTTCAGGATACAATGCTTTGAAGAAACCAAAGACTACAGCTCAGAAGGAAGCAAAAAGGAACAACAAATTGACAATAGATACCATCCTGCATGGATTGACAAATTCAGTGAAATCCAAGGTGGGATCATGTGCATCCACAAAAGAGATTTGGGACAAGCTACAAGACCTTTATGCAAGGGAAGAAGCAGAAGAAAAAGAAGAATTTGAAGCAAATTACAACATCTCATATTTCAAAGAAGCAAATAGAGGTTAGTTCTTTTGCTTTAATTGTGAAGGACTAGGACATGTTGAATTTGAATGTCCTCATCCAAGGATTGAAAGAGATGATGCCAAAGAAGAAAATTCCAATGAATAAGAAGAAAATCGTGAAGCATAAATGATTCAACAAGAAGATGAGAATATTAAAAAGTTGAAGCATGTTGAAATTGAAAATAGCAAGCTCAAAGACACGCATAAAAAACTAAGTGAATTGGGTAGTTGTGAAAAGACAGTTGTATGCTTGAAGAAACAATTAGAATACTTTGAGAAACTAAGAGAAGAAACCATTTCCTTGAAAACTCTACTCAAAGAAGCAATAAGAATAGGAGAAGTAAGGAATGTTCAAATGATGAAGAAAGAAGAAGATTGTGAGAAACTTGAACAAGAAGTTGTCTCATTGGGGAAGAGATTAATAAACTCTCAAGTTCCAAAAGACTTAACACATATTGGATTCATGGGTGAAACTTCATACAAAGAAGATGAAAATACCAACAAGAAGGTTGAAGAAAGAGCTACACAGTCAGTTGATGAGAAGTGGACCAGGATACCAGAAAGAAGGAATGATTACAAAAGATATGAATATCCAAGAAGACCTCCTACCATCAGGAATCAAAGAAGCTTCAATCAGTGTGAAGGAAAATACAGAAGAGTAGGTCATGAACCTAGATGGACTACATCATAAAGAAGGTTACTTATTCCCAGGTATCGAAATTTCTTTCTTGGTCATTGTTATACTTGCAAAATTTTTAGACATAAGGCAATTAATTGCGGAATCAATGATAGGAACAACTATGCAAGAAAAATGAATGGTGTAAACATAAGATATGGAAATAATCATGATTTGTCAACAGATGTTATAATTCATTTTCCCCATTGATGGACACAAATATTGTATGCTACAAATGTAATTATCTTGGTCACAAAGCATGAGATTGCAGATATATGAATGACTATGTCCCTATGCCAACCATAGTATGGAGAAGGAAAGAGATTCTGAACAATGAAGATTGTTGAATAGAATTGACTTCTAAAGAATGTAAAGAAGAAGATGAATGGTACATAGACAGTGGGTGTTATTCACACATGACCAGGGATCAAGACAAATTCATTATCTTGAAGAGAAAGGGTGGCAATGTTGCATTCAGAGATGACTCATCTGCCAAAATAATTGGAAAAGGTGTAGTAGAGCTTGGAAGAAAAAATGTAAAAGCAAAGAATGTCCTATTGGTTGAAGACTTGAAGCATAATCTACTCAGTGTTAGTAAAATGTGTGATCAAGGATATACTCTCACATTTGACTCACAAAGATGCAAAATCAAGAAGAAGGTTTAGGACGATTGGTTGCAACTGCAACAAGAAGACCAAGTAACATATACATCCTAAATCAATATATAGTTTGAATGATTTAAAGGTATATCCAGTATGATGAATTATGGACAGAATGAGTTAGTTTTGGGGAAAACCTAGAGCTCTGCAATGCTTCCCCTGCAAACCTGTTGCATGACCAGAATAATTCATCGTGGAACCTTCCTTTTGTTATGGTCTGGTATAGGTAGCCTTCGAGTCTGATTAGTTAGAATGAGTCTGGTAGAGGGGGGCAACCCCCCTCGTATAGAAATGTAACTGCTAATGACAAGACGAGACACGGGCCAAATGACCTTGCTTCAAGCCACCGCTGCAGCTACGAGACCAAATCCTCACCAGAGAACAAGGGCTCCGGAACATCCCGTCCAAAGTCATCTCGTGGGTGGGAGCCTGGAAAATGCATTCTGCAATCCGACAAACCCCCAAGGTACCTCATAATCTCAACAAGAGTGGGTGAACACACATAGTTGATACGAGAGCATGCCCTCATAGGCAAGTTCCTTGGACTATGGCCATTTGAACGTGACCTAACTCGATGGATCAAGCACTAGTGGAACCCTAAAGGTGACTATGAGGTTTAGTTAAGCTCAAAAGGCTTCTTCACGATCATCCTTTATAACCTAGAAGATAAGGACAAAATCTTCGACAATGGGCTTTACTTCTACAACTCGATCGAGCTATTCCTGCGCTTCTAGACGGACCGATTCAACCCAGACAAGGAGGAATTCACCATGGCTCCAGTGTGGATACGATTATACTCTTTTCCCCAGGAGTTTTGGCTGGAGGAAATCCTCATGGGAATAGGGAACACAATGGGGCACTATGTCAAAGCATCGGAGGCTACTAAGAAAGGAAAATAAACCTCTTATGCCTAAATCTGTGTATACATGGACATATACAAATCTCTTCCTGGCTCTGTCACTCTGGAATATCAAGATGAGGATTGGCAACAAACATTGGATTACGAATACATTCCCTTCCGCTGTAGGAAATGTCATGAACATGGCCACCTCTTCAGGGATTGTCCACTGAATATCCAAGAAACCAAGGCCAACAAGGCCAAGTAGAAAGACGGCTTCACCATGGTCATAGGAAGGAAAAAAAACCCTCCAAGGAAACAAAATTCAGATCCCAACCCCAAAGTCTCGACCAAAAACTCTTGCGAGATCCTGAACCAGCTACCGACA
The DNA here is from genome assembly GCA_009831015.1 of Picea engelmannii. Classification (NCBI taxonomy): domain Eukaryota; kingdom Viridiplantae; phylum Streptophyta; class Pinopsida; order Pinales; family Pinaceae; genus Picea; species Picea engelmannii. The sequence continues at coordinate 149,708 of ML795688.1, read as the reverse complement.
GATGAAGAAATGCAAGATCCGCACAAAGCAAAACAACAAGAGAAAGGTAAGAACCAAGATATACCTTCTTCTGCGTAAAATAATGAGGCCAACCCAGAAGAGAGAGGGGGAATGTATGGGGACATCCAGATGCAGTTGGATGACCATGATCTAGCAGAAATAGATCTTGAAAAATTGGAGGAAGCCCTCAATCAAAAGGATATGCAAGCCCTCCCAAAAGAGAAGCTTCGCAAATTCCATAAATTTTTTCTTTACTCCACATCACGATTGGGTATAGCCACATATCCAAGCTTAGAATCAAAGAGAATACCCTGAGAAAACAGAACAAGGGATCGAAAATCAACCCAACAGCTTATCAAGGAGGCAGGTAGCCTTATGCTCAATTCTGGGCAGATCCAAAAGATCTCGGAGGGATACCTCCACCCAACCCCACAATCATTGTGATGAATATCATCACTTGGAACATTAGAGGACTCAATGGTAGATCTAAACAAAGGATCCTCTGAGATTCTATCAGAGAATAAAATACAGATATCCTTCTGCTACAAGAGACAAAATGTGTTGGAAATGAAGCAGAAACCATCTTCCAAAGAAGCTGGCGTGGGTGCGATTTCATACACACTGACTCGACAGGCGCGTTGGGGGGACTAGCTATATTATGGAACCCCAACACCGTCACCCTAAGAAAAGCCTTCTCTACCATAGGCACGCTCATGACCCACTTCACGATCATAGGGTCGACTCAGGAAGGTGACATCACCAATGTTTATGGACCTCAGAGTTAGTAGGACAAAGATAGTCTCATGAAACGAATAGCTCACATCAAAAACCTACTGAGTACGCCCAACTGGATTCTAGGGGGCGACTTCAACATGATCCTGACACTGGAAGAAAAAAAAGGAGGTACTAAGCAACTGGAGCCAGACAACTGTAAGTTCAAAACCCTCATAGATCAACTAAATCTAGTAGACATTGAAAATCGCAATGGTACTTTCACCTGGTCCAATTGCAGATCGGGGCACCAATAGGTGGCTTTCCATCTAAATCGCTTCCTTGTAGTGGAAGAATTAATAGAATTGGATCCGAACATAAAGAGCCTCATCCTCCCAAGAGAAGGATCAGACCATTGGCCAGTTGCCTCTTTCCTAGAAATAGGGGCAACACCAAAATACAAACCCTTTCAGTTTGAGAAATTATGGCTATCACACCCTGACTTCCATCAAATTTCAAAGTCTTGGTGGGCCCAAACTGAAATAGATCACGATACCTACATGTACAAATTCTAGTAGCCCCTCAAAAATTTCAAGCACTCGCTGAAGATCTGGAATAAATACACCTTTGGAAATATACTCCACAACATGCAAGAAATTGAAAACAGATTAGCAGAGCTGCAAAAAAATTTCATCTCAGGTTCCAGAACCATTGCCCTAATGAAGGAGGAGGAGGAGCTCCAAGCCAAGTTAGAAGAGAGGAAAAAACAAGAGGAAATTATGTGGCATAAAAAATCCAGAGTCCAATGGCTCAAAGAGGGCGAGAGGAACACAAAGTTCTTCCATCGAGCCATGGTGCACCACCGATACATCAATCGAATAACGCATTTGGAGGATTCCCAAGGAAATCCAATTAGGGAACAAACCCAAATAGCTGAAGAGATAAACACCTACTACAAATATCTCTTAACAGAAACCAATGGGAACAAAACAACAATGATCCAGTGGGTAACCAGGCACATACCCTCTCTTATGACTCCAGAAAAGAATGAAGCACTCATGAGACCCATTACTCAGGAAGAAGTGGATCAAGAAGTTAAAGGAATGCCTCCAGGAAAGGCATCTGGCCTAGATGGCTTCACCACTAATTTCTTCCACCATTGCTGGGATCTAATCAAGGAAGAGGTCTGGTAGGTTGTAGAGGAATCTCGAACCTCTGACCAAGTCCTATCAGCCCTCAATGCCACATTTCTCACTCTCATTCTGAAGGAGGAGAGGTTCACTCACCCCAAGCAATACAAACCAATTGTCCTCTGCAATGTCATATACAAAATCATTACAAAGGTGATCACAATGCGTCTCAAGCCAATCTTTCCTTTCATCATCTCCAAGGAGCAAGAAGGTTATGTAGAAGGATGAAAAATCATGGACAGTGTTATCCTATCTCATGAGGTAATCCACTCTCTCAAGACAACTAAAATCCCAGGTATGCTTATCAAACTCGATCTCTCAAAAGCTTTTGATAGATTCAGCTGGCAATACCTTCGCTCCATGCTAGAAGCCTTTGGGTTTGACCATCATTGGGTAAAATGGATCTTGAATCTTACCTCTTCATCCTTCTTCTCCATCCTTGTAAACATGGTGCCCTCCCAACCTTTCTCTCCTTCCAGGGGCATCATACAAGGATACCCTCTTTCTCACTTTCTCTTTGTACTCATGCCGGAAGGACTAGGGTGATACATATAGACGATGATCCTGGAAGGATCCCTCAAGGGATTACCCTTGCATAATATCCAACTGGCACCCTCGCACAACCAATTTGTTGGTGATACCCTCCTCATGAATACCCCCACCACAAGAGAGGCCAACAAGTTGAACTCCATCCTTTTTGATTTTGTGGAGGCTTCAGGCATGGCCCTCAACCTTGACAAATCCAAACTCTACTTCTTCAACACTCCGATAACGGTTCAAAATCATATCTCAAGACTCCTTGGCATTACCAAGAGCTCCCTTCTGTCCAAATACCTATGCATACCCCTTACTGGAGTGACAACGAGATCCATCTCCTCAGACAATCTACTTTTATCCATCTCTAATAGGCTAAACAACTGGACCTTTAGACCCCTCAACATTGCAGCAAGACTGGTGCTTCTTAAGTCAGTCCTGTAAACTCTGCCAACCCACCTCTTCACATCCCTGGTAGTGTTTAAGCAGGTCATCCGATCCATCCGAAACCTCTAGCAAAGTTTCCTTTGGCATGGACATCAACCTAACAAAAAATGGGCACTGGTCGGCTGGGATAAACTCTGCAAGCCCAAAGCACTAAGAGGACTGGGACATCATGACTCGAGAAAACTCAACCAAGTCATGGGAGCTAAAATGTGGTGGAGATGGATAAAAACCCCCTGGTGCAAACCCCTAAGCCCTCAGGCCGGAGTCTGCACATGATCTTTCAACTTCGACCCTTAGAGTCTGACTGACCCTCTTAATTCCTCTCAGAGAATTATTCACTCAACCTCTCTGAGTATAGATCACAGGTCCTCCTGAGTTATGCCTGTGCGATCATTCACCGGCATGAACCCCGTGATCAAACCCCAACTGTCATTGGGACTTTTTCCCTTTTCTTTTCGGGATACCAGATTTTGTGAATTCGCAAATCCTATTGTTGAGTGCCTTGCCCCTTCAACCTCCAAAAACCCGAAATACCAAACTCTCACTCACCTTACCACTGATTTTGGCTTTTCGCTCTCTGTGATTTCAGTAGTCACAATGTCGTGCGACTCTACCTCTCGACTCTCGGGGTTCCGAAACATGAATTCCCGAAATAATATGACGGTCTGAATAGGTCACGATCAATGGTCCACGTTGACTCTGCCTTCGAAGGATAAGTCTATCCAATGCTTAACTACCCTGCAACTTTCCTGGATCCTACGGTCCCCGCTGTTTCGGGAATTCTCCTCGGAGAATTTCGACCGTTCAATCTCCTCCTCAAAGAACCTCTGGTTCAAATCAAACCTGCGATCCCCCTCTGGAATTTAACCTCTGCCTAACTACTTGCATTTTCTGCCTTTCTCCCAAATGATTCAAAGGTCCTAACCCTCCTGAGCTTCCTTCACAACCTCAGATCTCCTAAAAGACTTCTGTATGCACTCCTTGCGACACTTCTTCAAATATTCCCGAATATTTGGATCTCTTGACTCTGTACAACTCTGCAACAACAATCCTTCAATCTCTCAACCTTAGTTTATAAATTCTAAGGTCTCAACCAGCCTGTGCACACCTTGCATGTATTCTATGTTTGTCCTTACACTTCAGTCGAAATGAGAACAACAGTATCTCTCCTGAGCTTCCAGAGATGAACTTTTGAATTCTGTCAACGCACTCCTTGCGGACGCTTTGCTGCACTCCTTGCAGGAACTTCTCTCACTCAGGAAGAGAAACAATTGAAACTCATTCTGTCTCTCTCTCTCTCTTAGTTTTCAAAAATCCAACATGAAAACATACATTCACACATAGCATAACAACAAATGCATGACAGAGAGAAATAAGACAACCATAAGCATAACATTCAGTATGTATACACATAAAGCATTATCTCACCATGAGTCTGAGTCAAAGATTCATATATTAATTCAGAACTTTTGTACATGGGTTCTTCTCTACAACTCTCTACTTCTTCTCTATGTTAATGTGCTTGATCCTACCATCTCTTCCTGATACAATGATACAAAGATAAGGGTGTCTATAATCATTTTTCCTCCAGCTCCTAAAACTGTCTAATCTAGAATTTTTAAATCTACCTACTTTCATTAACTGGCATAAATGCCTCTACATCCTTCAAATGAGAGAGTATCGCTCAAGATCTATTTACAATATGGAAGTACGCCTTCTTAACTATTTCATTAATGTCTATGCATCCAAACTTTCAAAAACATTTCAAAACATTTTTGACATGTGCCAAAATGTGATGGCGTTCATCCCAGCTGTCTTCCGCCTCCATGCTTGCTTGTTGTTGATGATGCTCCTGCATCATACTCCCTCGCTTGAAAATTTTCATGGACTCCTGTTCATGAGCTCTTGTATGATCTGTCCATGTTTCTGAATTTCCGCTTCATTCTCCCAGCTGGCATCTTCAACTGGATGTCCCTTCCATTTGACCAAGTATTCAAAATACTCTTTTCTCCTGGTCCTCTTGCTGACTCTCTTGTCAAGTATACTTTCCATCTGTGGATTTTCAGCTACAGGAATTTTTTTAGTCCACTGAACTTCTGTCTGTTCACTGTCTTCTTCAGCTCTATAAGGGTACAAATCCAAGATGTTGAATATCGGTGAAATTTTGATCCCATCATGTAATTCAATCTCATATGCATTTGCCCCAAATTTCTTCAAGACCTTGCATGGTCCAATCTTCTTCATTTTCAGTTTGTTATATGTTCCCCTTGGGAACCTTTCCTTTCTCAGATGTGCAAGAATCAGATCGCCAACTTCAAACTGAAGTTCTTGCCTGTGTTGATCTGCTCTGTGCTTGTACTCTTGATTCAAATTCTGCAATCGCTCCTTGACTTGGTTATGAATCTCCTTCATCGCTTCTGCAAAATCCTCTGTACTAGCACTTCTAGTTTCATTCTGTTCTAAATCTTTCAATTCAGAAACTCCTCTTGGATGCATTCCATAAACAATCTGAAATGGACTTTGCCCTGTGCTTCTGTTGTGTGAATCATTGTAGGCAAATTCCACCTGTGGCAGAATGTGATCCCATTGACTGTGGTGTTCAGTCACTAGGCTCCTTAGCAAATCTCTCAAGCTCCTGTTTACAACTTATGTCTATCCATTCATCTGAGGATGATAATCTGAGCTAAAAGATAGATTTGTCTCCAACTTCTTCCATAAATTCCTCCAGAAATTTCCTACGAACTTGGTGTCTCAATTTGAAACTATACTTCTTGGTAAGCCGTGAATTTTGATGACTTCTTTGAAAAACAGGTTCGCAATATGGGTCTCGTCACTGGTTTTCTGACATGGTATAAAATGTGCCATCTTTGAAAATCTGTCTACCACCACAAAGATTGAATCAAATCCTCTTTGTGTCCTTGGCAACCCCAATATAAAATCCATGCTCACTGCATCCCACGGCCTCTTTGGTATGGGTAATGGTTGGTATAAACCTACGTTCTGCCTTTTTTCCTTTGTGTGCTGACAAATTCTACATCTGTTCAAAAATATTTTGACCTCTATCCTCATCCCTGGCCAAAAATATGAGCCATTTAATTTTGAGAATGTTTTGTCATGACCGAAATGTCCGTCCAATCCTCCCCTGTGTTTTTATTTCAACAGATTCTCCCTCATGGAGCATTTTGGAATACACAGTTGATTGCCTCTAAATAATAATCCATCCTGGAACATATATTCATTCCATTAACTTATGTCTCTGAGAATTGGATTCTCAGATGCCTCATACGCCTCTTTGAAATTTGGGTAATCCCTGTACATGTCCTTGAGGTTCTCAAAACCCAATGTTTTGACTCTGAATTCTTGCATCAGCAAACATTTTCTGCTCAAAGCATCAACAAATTTGTTAGCAGTTCCAGAAATATGTTTAATTACAAAAGTGAAATTTTGCATGTACTCAAGCCATTTGACATGTCTTTGGTTCAACTTCTTCTGTTGAGTCACAAATTGTAAATCATGATTATCACTATACAAAACAAACTCTTTAGGAACCAAATAGTGTCTCCACTTCTTTAGTGCCTATATGACTGCATAAAATTCCTTGTCATATGTTGAATACTTAATCTTTGCTTCATTCAGTTTCTCATTGAAGTATGCGATCGGTCTGTCATCTTGGCTCAAGACCGCTCCAATTTAAAATCCGCTTGCGTCACACTTGAACTGAAACATCTTGTTGAAATATTTCTTTTTGTGTCCAGTGAAAATATTTATGTCTTTTCTTCACCATGTCCATCATCGGTGCACTAATTCCACTGAAATTTCTGATAAATCTCTTGTAGAAACTAGCCAATACATGAAAGCTTCTAACTTCAAATATACTCCTCAGCGATGGCCAATTCTTAATCGCCTCTACCTTATCCAGATCCATTTTCAGTTCATCTGTGGAGATAACAAGACCCAAATAAATGAGTTCTGTCCTCATAAATGTTGATTTCTTCATATTTATCAACAACTTTTCTTTCTGCAATCTCCTCATCATTGTAGCCAAATGCTTCAAGTGTTCAGCTTCTGTCTTGCTGAAAATCAATATATCATCAAGATATACGATGACAAATTTTCCTATGAAATCCTTTAGGACTTCATTCATCAATCTCATGAAAGTAATAGACACATTTGTTAAGCCAAATGGCATAACAAACCATTCATATAGCCCTTCATTTGTCTTGAATGCCGTCTTCCATTCATCACTTTCTCTCATTCGGATTTGATGATATCCTCTTTTCAAATCAATCTTTGAAAAGAATCTTTCTCCACTCAAGAAATCCATCAAATCATCCATCCTTGGAAATGGAAATCTATATCTGATGGTAATCTTGTTGATTTCCCTCGAGTCTGTACACATCCTCCAACGTCCATCTTTCTTTGGGCTAAGCACTGTTGGAACAGTGCATGGACTCAAGCTCTCTCTAATCAACCCTTTGTCCATTAAATCCTGGACCTGTCTCTTGACCTCTTCATTCTCCCGCGGCGTCAATTTGTATGCTGCTTTGTTTGGTAAACTAGATCTAGGTATAAGATCGATGTGATGACTTATACTCCTGATTGGTGGTAACGAACAAGGTAGTTCATCCACTACTATATCAACAAACTCTTCCAGTAACTTCTAGATTTCCTTTGGTAAATCATTGAACACTCTTGTACTGGTTAAAACAATTCTAGGCTTCCTAACCACAATGAATTGTGTATCTTCCTTCTTCTTAAACCCCTTAAGAAGTTCCTTGCCACTCATGAGAAGTACAATGTTTCTCACCTCAGGTTCCACTTCTTTATCCTTAATTGGCAACAACATGTGAGTTCTCCCATTCTTCTCCAGGGTGTATGTGTTCTTTCTCCCATCACGAATCACATTCCTGTCATATTTCCATGGTCTTCCCAGAAATAGATGACAAACGACCATGGGAATGACATCACATAGTATTTCATCCTTATATCCTCCTATTTTAAATTCAACTAAACATTGTTTAGTGACATTTACCTAATGTCCCTTTTGTAGCCACGAAACTCTGTATGGGCTTGGATTTTCAATAGTCTCCAGCTCCAACTTTTCTACCATCTTTGTAGAAACGAGATTGTCTATGCTACCACTGTCCACGATGACTTTGCATACCCTATCTTTGGTCTTGAAAGTAGTCTAAAAAAGTCCGTTCCTTTAGGCTGGGTTCTCCGCCTCCTTCTCTGGCATTAAGATAACTTTTCTCATCATTAGTGATCTTCCACCCTCAGCATCTTGTGCCTCAACATTCCATCCTTGAGCTTCGACAATGCGAGTTTCACTTCCTTCTTTCTTCTTATCTGGACATTCATAAGATTTGTGTCCATTTTTTCCACAGGTAAAGCATTTTATTTCTCCACCTCTGCCTCTTCCTCTTCCTCTGGTTTGAGGAAAAGTATTTCTATTAGCATACTGTCCTCTCTGTGAGCTTCCACCTCTCTTAGTTTGAGTTTGAGGTTTCTTCCACTATTCTTTAGGTTTCTGATTTTTTTCTTGGGAAATTGTTTTTCCTCTGGCTTGACTTCTACCTTGCCCTCTCTGACCTTTCTTTCGGCTCAGCTTCTCTTCATCCTTCAGAGCCATCTGATAAGCATCCTCCACATTCCTAAGGGTCATCATGCTCATCTCATCCTGAATGTCGTATATTAAACCATTCATATACCTGACAACTTTTTCATCATCACTGTCACGATGACCTACTCTGATGTTTATCCTGTAGAACTCTTCAGTGTATTCTTTCACTATCATCAGTTTCTGTCTCAAGTTTTGCATTCTCCAAAACAAAGTAATTTGATAATCCCTAGGTATAAATTTGGCTTTCATCTTTGCGACCATTCTATCCCAGCTTTTGATTTTCTGCTTGCCTTTGCAGCATCTGTCAACCTGCAGTTCATCCCACCATAATGCTGCATGTCCTTTAAGTCTTGTGACAACATGTTTGACCTTCTTGTCTTCCTCGATATACTCATAGTAAAAATATTTATCTAGAGCTCTAATCCAGTCTAGAAGCTCCTCAACATCCAGGTTTCCCTCATACATGGGAATCTCCATTTTTGCCCTGACACCTATCCTTGCAATAGCCCTGAATAGGTGTTCTTCCGCAACATCTTCGACTGCAGTTTCCTCGATTCCAGCTTCATTTTCACTTTCAGATTCGCTGATATCCCCAGCGTCAACTGTGCACCTCTGTGCCCTTTCCATGGCATCAAGCCTGGCACGTAATTCAAGCATCTCTCTTTCCCTTGTCGAATCAAATAATTGTCTGTCTCTTCTTCTTGGAATTTGCCTTTCCTATGGTGGGTCAGGTATTTTCCTGTCTCTTCTTCTCGGCAGCATGGCTGCAAAATTCCTCTTTTCCCTACTACAGAAAGCAAAGAAATCTTTCTAAGATATGATACCACAACTAGCGGAGACCCCTAAACCCTCAGGCTGGAGTCCGCACAAGATCTTTCAACTTCAGCCCTTAGAGTCTGACTGAACCTCTTAATTCCTCTCAAGGAATTATTCACTCACCCTCTCCGAGTATAGTTCATAGGCCCTCTTGAGTTATGCTCGCATGGTCATTCACTGGCATGAACCCCGCGATCAAACCCCAACTGTCATTGGGACTTTTTCCCTTTTCTTTTTGGGATACCAGATTTCGTGAATTCAAAAATCTTGTTGTTGAGCGCCTTGCCCCTTCAACCTCTGAAAACCCGAAATACCAAACTCTCACTCACCTTACCACTGATTTCAACTTTTCTCTCTCCACGATTTCGGGAGTCGCAATGTCGTGCGACTCTACCTCTCGACTCCCGGGGTCCCGAAACCAAAATTCCTGAAATGATCTGACGGTCTAAATAGGTCACGAGCGACGGTCCACGTTGACTCTTCCTTCGAAGGATAAGTTTATCCAATGCTTAACTCCCCTGCAACTTTCCTGGATCCTACGTTCCCCACTGTTTCAGGAATTCTCCTTGAAGAATTCTGACTGTTCAATCTCCTCCTCAAATAACCTCTGGTTCAAATCAAACTTGTGATCCCCCTCTGGAATTTAACCTCCACCTAACTACTTGCATTTCCTGCCTTTCTCCTGAATGATTCAAAGGTCCTAACCCTCCTGAGCTTCCTTCGCAACCTTAGATATCCTAAAAGACTTCTTCACGCACTCCTTGTAGCACTTCTTCAAATATTCCTGAATATTTGGATCTCTTGACTCTGTGCAACTCTGCAATAGAAATCCTTCAATCTCTCAACCTTATTTTATAAATTCTAAGGTCTCAACCAGCCTACGCACACCTTGCATGGCTTCTATGCTTGTCCTTACACTTCAGTCAAAACGAGAACAACGATATCTCTCCTGAGCTTCCAGAGATGAACTTCTGAATTCTGTCAATGCACTCCTTGCAGACGCTTCACTGCACTCCTTGCAAGAACTTCTCTCACTCAGGAAGATAAACAATTGAAACTCATTCTCTCTCTCTCTCTCTATCAATTTTAAAACATCCAACGTTAAAACATACATTCACACATAGCATAATAACAAATTCATGACAGAGAGAAATAAAAAAACCATAAGCATGGCATTCAGTATGTATACACAGAAAGCATTATCTCACCATGAGTCTGAGTCAAAGATTCATATATTAATTCAGAACTTTTGTACATGGGTTCTTCTATACAACTCTTTGCTTCTTCTCTATGCTAATGTGCTTGATCCTACCATCTCTTCCTGATACAATGATACAAACATGAGGGTGTCTATAGTCGTTTTCCCTCCAACTCCTAAAACTGTCTAATCTAGAATTTTAAAATCTACCTACTTTCATTAACTGGCATAAATGCCTCTACAGCCTACAGATGAGAGAGGATCTCTCAAGATCTATTTACAATATGGAAGTATGCCTTCTTAAATATTTCATTAATGTCTCTGCATCCAAACTTTCAAAAACATTTCAAAACGTTTTTGACATGTGCCAAAATGTGATGGCGTTCGTCCCATCTGTCTTTTGCCTCCATGCTTGCTTGCTGGTGACGATGCTCCTGCATCATCCCCACTACGCTATGGGTGCAAATATGGAAACAAAAGTATGCTCCAAACACACAGGTAGACCAAATCATCCGACACAATGACCAAATACATGGATCCAACATTTGGAACACAACCTGGCAAAACAAATAACTTTTTCAGAATCATGCCTTCTAGGAGATTTGAAATGGGGAAAGTGCACTTTTTTGGCATGACTCATGACAACAACAAAAACCTATGTGTGAAATGGAGGAACTAAGCCCCCTCAAGAAAATTCTAAACCAGAACACCTTTCGGCAGGTAAAGGGTCTCTGGTGACCTGATGACCGAATATTTCCTTGGCGACAATGGAAAACATCCACACAGGAGCTACAGATCCCAAAAAACTTGGACCTACAGGCCTGGAAGCACTATTCTAGTCATAGGAAAATACCCATGTGTGAAGGCCCAAACATCCTCAGATGGGGACACTCCACCATGGGTAATTTCTCAGTCAAGGAGGCCTACTATCTGTAAGGCAACTACCAAAATCACGACAAGGAGAATATTTGGAGCAAGGTTTGGAGCCCCTCTCTTTGGCCTAAGGTTTACACCTTCTTATGGATCATAGTTCATAACCGTATCCTCACTTGGGACAATCTCAAAAAAATGGGCTTCATTGGGCCCTCAATCTACCCTTTATGTCAACAACAAGAGGAAACAATGGAGCATCTCTTCAATAGGTGTCATTTCAACCAGTGGATTTGGGACCAAGGATCTCAAGCAATGCGTAGGAAAAATAGAAAATGGAACAACATTAGAGACACAATAGAGAATTGGGACTCACTCACCTATAAAAACCCTATTCTTTCCCACATCTGGATAATCCTCCCGGGTTTCACTCTCTGGAAAATCTGGAAGGAAAGGAATAAATGAATCTTCCACTCCAAGGCATCCACACCAGCTCTAACTTGGGAAAGAATAGCTACACTCATCCAAGAAACAATTAGAAGTAAACCTTGGAAGCTGAAGGACTTGAAATGTAGTCTGGAGGAGCAATGCATTTTATAGCACTGGCAGCTTAGCTTGAACAATGATCCTATTGTGATTACAACCAATCACCAACGCAACAACCCAACCACCTGGTCCCCCCCTCCAACAATATTTGTAAAGGTTAACTTTGATGGGGCTTCCAAAGGAAACCCGGGACTAGCTAGTTTTGGGGCCACACTTAGAAAATCAGATGGAAAAATCCTTTTCCTTGTGGCAGGCTTCATTGGGGAAAGCACAAACAATGCAGATGAACTCACAAACCTCCTTCGCAGCCTCCAAGTAGTAATTGATAACCACTTCCACAAAATAATTCTGGAAGGGGACTCTCAAATTACCATCCAGCTAATAACTAAGATTCTTCATGGGGAAAATCCGATGAAAGTCTCACCCAGCTGAAGACTATGTAGGATACTAGAGGAATTTGGAGACCTCCTTAGGCCCAATCTCAACATCATACCTTGCCATGTGAAAAGGGAAGAAAACAGTGTAGCAGATTGCTTGGAAAATGAAGGGGTAACAACTGAGAGGGAAAGAATATACTGGGAAACACACATTTTAGAAAGCACAGATCTCTCAACCCATTGTCAAACGCTATCCAACAGGGACTTCTTAACCCTGTATTTGGTGACACCTAGTACAACGGAGTCACGTGGTATAGAGACAGGCCGGGCCTTAAATACAGGCCACTGGCTCCCATCCCCTCACCATTAAGGATGGGAGCGGGCCCAAGAAGCCAGGCTGCTGGGCCGAGTCCTCCCACGCAAGAGAAGAGGATGGATGCACAACGCACTACGAAGGCATCCTTAATGGATGATCTCGTCACATCCATCGTGATGAATATCTATGATTTTGGTCGGGGAAGAATGCATTTCAAATTTGAACTACAGAAGTCGGGCATCTCTAAGATCTGGTGTGGCTATTGTAGCCTCATTGTCACTCTGATCACTATTGGGATCATTTACATGCCAAGGGAAAGAGGTAATCCCCGTAGGGGTGCTTCCTAGTATGCCTTTGATTCTCACCGGAGGAGACAACAAAGATTTGAACAAGCGCTATCCATGGCTCAGACGCAGCTCGTCCACAAAGATAGGAATCCCAGAATGCATCCCATGGCCTATGTGGAAGAATTTTTTCTGGAGGAACCCATTCAATATCTTCTGGAACACCTCCTCTTTACAGTTCCAGACAATTGGAACCTGGCAACTTGCTTTTTAGGGGAAACCATCATGCAGGCTACAGGGAAACTGCATAGTTTCCACAGAGGGGTCGCCCAATTGGAGGAAGCCCCTACTTGTTATATCATAGAATAATTTCTGGAGGACATGGATGTGAAGGTGATAGCAAGTGAAGAAGAATTCCCCCTAAGCGAGGGCAACCAGATTTCTTAGCATGGACATAATTCGTCACGAAATCTGGATGAGGTAATGGGAACGCAGGAAAGGAACACGACAATAGAGGCGGAGATGAAACGATCGGAAGGTGAAATGTCGAAGGATATCTTGGAGAGGGAGGGTGGCATGAATCCCATGCCATGTCCCCTATCCATCATGCAAGAATAATGGTGTGTCTAGTCGCCATTCTTCCACCCAGAGCACCTGGAGCTGATGTTCGAATTGAGGATCCGGGTGGAGGACCAAATCCACTGTGCCATGCTAATCAACCAATGCATCAACATGCTCTATGAAACCTACTCCAACATACCTCTAGGATAACAGTGCTTGACATGTGCACAACCCTTCACGCTGCCAGCCATGGTAGGAGAGCAGAAAGGATATGCTGACATGGACAATGCAGCGACCACCGGGTAATTGTACAATTAATGGCTATGGTTAGAATTTATGCTTTACTTAGAGATAGGGCTCTAGTTCTGTTTAAGTTTCATTATGATGTAATTCAAAGACTAAGGAAATATTCTCAGACTGAGGGTTGCCATATGTATTGGTTTCCCATGGGCAAGACAGATGGTAGCCCATTTTTTGCCACCAACTGTATAGCAGTCCGGTTGTCCCGGTTTCAGTTAATCCGGTGCAACACTTGGCAGTCCAAGTGTATATGTTTTTTGAAAAGTTAATGCAATAGGCTCTGCCCCTTTTTTACTTTAAAAAAAAAAAAACATATACGTCCTAAATCCACAAAAAATCTCCAAGGAAGAAAGAGACCATAAAAATGAAGTGTTATTAAGTGCTATATGTTTAGGGGGAGCAACTCCAAAGAAGAGAGTTACCTTTTCCCATTAAACTCAGGGGGAACAACCCTAACCTTTGCTAAAGGGGGAGCATGATGACAGGGGGAGAATGATGTCAAAGGGGGAGAGAAATTGGGATCATGATGACAGGGGGAGCATGAGTGTTGTCATCAATGACAAAGGGGGAGATTGTTGGAAGATTGGTTGTTGTCATTGATGTCAACCCTAGTCATTGGTTTTGGACTGCAAGATTGATGAAGGCATTTGGACATGAAGGACAGTGCACATGAAGAAACAACACCCATGGATGGATAGTATACATCATGTTGTTTCTAGTGGTAGGTGGCGCATCACGTGGATCCTCATGGTTGAGTTGAAATGAATTTTTGAATATGACAAAGTGAATTGAAGAAGGAAGTACAGGTCGGCCCTGAAGGTAATTAAAGAAATGAATTACAAGATAATAAAGTGCCAGGTTGGACCTAGTGTTAAAAGGAAGTGACATAAATGGTATAAATACATATCATTATACATTCATTTTAAACACACACAAGTCGAATTTCAGAGGAAATCTGAAGTAAAGAAGGCTAGATTTCAAGGGAGGATGAAGTCTTTTGGTGATGTGTTCTACGGTATGTTATTTATAGGTCATCTTACCATTTTCTCTATAATTTTTTTTTCTAGAACGATTCATATGGTGAAATTGGTATGGTACTGAGAAGACATATCTAGGTACATGTGGTAAAATTTTTATCTCTTTATTCACTATACTTTTGGAGATACACTATGTGGAAGATATGGTTTTTGACTAGTCCTGGAGCTACTCATAAACATGTGTTACATGTAAAAAAATCATAACTTCTTCATAGAGAATCCAAATGAAGTGAGACCAATTTAATTGGAAAGAGTATAAGCTGTAGTTTCTTGTGTGTGAATTTTAGAATCCGATGTTAAATATTGAGAGCGGGGCATTCTGTACAAGTTCGCTCTCCTGAATAAACCAGAATTGAATAAGGTCTACCATTCTCTCTATAACTTCTTTTTGGGGAGGATTCAATGAGTGAAAATTGGGGGAGTTTCAGAGAATACATTGAGTTATATTATCTACAGGATCAGAGTATTCTAAGAAGTGAAGAATTGCAGAAGTTGAAGAAGTTTCAGGAAGCATTATCTGGTTCTATGTGATGGTTAGTTGATGTTGATGATTTAATGTAAAGTTTTATTATCTCTCATATATTCTTGGGTGGAAGGAAGGGTCAAGGATGGAGAGGTCAACCCTCTCTTGATATTGGATTATTGTATCTTCCTTTTGGAGGTTTATCCCTCCCTTTATATTTGGAAGCTGGAGCTACCTTTGGAATTCATTACTTCCCTTGAACAATAACTATTGATTATTTCTCATATATTGTGTATGGTGTATTGTGGTGTATTGGTGTAACTCTTATACTATTGTTCATTGATCATTGGATATAATTGAATGGTTTAAGTATAAGTTGATTTTTTTTTTAAATTGTACTTGATACTGATTCAAACCCCCTCTCAGTATCAACACATCTTTGTTTACTATTGCAATTAGGTACAACAAGATTAACTTGCTTGTCCACTTAACATATTACACGCATAATTGGATTTTCTTGTGTCTTGGGTAGGTACAAACACTTTTTGCAGGTACCCAAAGTCTTGGAAACCTTAAAACACTTCCGATACGTGCCATCAAATCCATATTCCACATAGAAACTTGACATACATGGGAATTCATGTCATCATCTCACTTTCTATCTCATTTCCCCTTAGGGTCACTGAGATCCCCCCCTTGAGGTGATTACAACATATCTAAAGTGACGGGAATACCTATCTAAGATGAAAATGGGTATATTTTATCTTAGTTGTCTCCATATTGTGGTTTGGGTTGGGTTTTTCCCAACCTACAACTTGTGCAATAACAAATGCAAATGAGGCTTCTAGGAAACCACAAAGGGAATTAAATTTAAATAATGAGAGGAGCTTACTCCACATTCCTTAAGTGACAAGATATGTTGTGTCTTGTCAACAACTGGAGGGAAATTGCACCTCAAGAAGATTTCAAATGTGTGAAGGGTGATCATAAAAATACATGGAGTTATGAGACTTGTGTGAAGTCCTCTCCCAATCTGCGCAATTCAAGGTTCAAAGCCAAGATCGATATGACAAACATTATTTCCTGTTTAGAGATGAAACCCTCTGGTTCAACATATTTAGATACCTTTGTCTTCTTGAAATTCAGGTTGAATTCGATTCCTCTTCATTGTATCCAAGTTTCTTCAAGAAACTCAGTGAAAGAAAGGCAAGTGCAATTCATGGGTTTGTGTGGAGCCTTTCTCTGACTCACACAACTTATTATCAAGTGTTTTTCTCTGTTTCCTTCTATCTGTAAAATTTTTGATGATGATTTATTAGTTTATTATTCTCCATGTCTCCCATACACATTATTCATTGTCATTTGGAGTAGCTACAGGGCTCACAGTCAGGGATTTCTTATGGAACCCTCAATGAGGGACCTTAGGAACTACAGAAGCCATGAAACAGTTGTACTCCAAAAAATTATAAATAAACTCCAAGAGCTAGAAGGAATACTATTCGGGCTTGCAAATTGTATGGAAGAACGATTCAATTTATTTGAAGCAAGTCTATCCTCTCTTGCGAGGAGAATGGATGATATGGAGGTTGTTGTTTAGAAAATTCATGACCCCGAGCTAGCACAACGTTCAAGTTGGACTTCGTCAATTTTAGAATAAATCCCCCAAATGATGGTGAAGTTGAGAACAACCAAGGAAGCTCTGGAAGAGGAAAAAATCCTATGGGCACAAAAGAGTATCCTCAAATCCCTCTACAGAACTCTGAAATGAAAGACACAACTACTAATATGTCTTAAATGTTTTTTATAGTCTAGTGCTGACTTGGGAAATTTTTCAAGGATGTATACAACATAGAAGTTGTTAAAAATAGCCCAGTAAGAACATTAAATATTATTGTCATTTTGATGGATATATACAACAAACAATCAGTTATATGCCTATTATGTAATCCTTTTTTACGTTATTACTTCTTCACAACCCTTTAATAGAAATATCTATTCAGTTTGTGTTAAAAAAAAAGAATGAAAGATTAAGAATATATAGAAACACACTATGATACACCATAAAACTCTTTGATGCATTTGCAATTAAATTAGTTCCAAGAGAGAAAAATGTTATTAACAATGCATTGGTAGTAGTAGCATCCACTTGCAATCATGTCAGGAAATATTCCATGGTAAATGTAAGATGGAAGTGATTTTTAGACCATCTGTACCCAACAATATTGAACATTTCTAAGTTTTTAGTGATGACGACCAAATTCTTCGTTTTCTGCATAGTTTGAAGGAATTATTAGAAAACCAAGTAAACTGGCAAATTGAAGGTCAAGAATTGGAAATATAAAAATTGCCAAACAATTCAATCCTTTAGATATAAATTTTGATAGAAATGATACATATAAAGGGAAACATGTTGTTGATCAATGTGAAGATGTCATTAAGATTAATATTTGTTCAAAAAATAACCCTAGGATAATCAAGATATGGAAGAACACTATTCTTGATGAAAGAAGAGATATTATATAGCTCATTCATGAGTATAAGGATGTATTTTCCTGGTATTATGAATATTTGAAGGCTTATAAAGGAGACATTATCCAACACGCCATTCCTCTAAAGGAAGGGGCACAACCTTTTAGACAAAATAAACAAAACATTAATCCCAAGTTATCCCCCTTAATCCAAAAGGAACTACAAAATATACTTAACAAAAAGATCATTACCCCCACTAAGAATTCCTCTTGGGTAACCAACCTTGTGGTATTTCGAAAGAATAATTGTGATATTCGATTATTTGTTGACTTTAGAAACCTTAATCAACTATTCCTTAAAGACAAATACTCTCTTCCAAATATAGAAAATTTGTTGCAAAGGGTCATTGGGGCTAGAATGCTATCTATGTTAGATGGTTTCTTAGGATATAACCAATTTTTGGTTAAATAAGGAGACTAACTTAAGACAACCTTTACCACCATGTGGGAACTATCAAATATTTAAGAATGCCTTTTGGTCTTTTGAATGTTGGATCAACCTTTCAAAGGGAAATGGACTTCACTTTCTAGAACTTGGTATGAAAGATAATTGAGATATATCAACATGGTTTGATTGTTGTGTCCAAGGAAAAAAAAGAACATATCCATCATCCAAGGAAAGTGTTTGAATGATGTAGGAAGTATGGAATCTTTCTCAATTCCAAGAAGTCAACATTTGGTGTAGACGGAGGGAAATTGTTGGGTCACGTTTTTTCTAAAGATGGTATTTGTATTGACACTGCAAGAGTTGAATCCATAAAGAAAATCCCTTTCCCAAATAGCAATAAATCATAGTCATTCTTCATTAGGATTAACTTCATAGGAAGATTCATTCCAATTTTGTTCAAAATAGTGAAACCAATGAGCACTTTGTTAAATAAAGATGCTTTATTCAAGTGGGATGACTTAGTAAGAAATATTTAAAGGATATTAAAGAAGCCATTACAACAACACCAATCCTTGTTAGTCCTGATTATTCTTGAGACTTTATCATCTTCTCATTTTTGTTTGAAGATACTATTGTTGGTGTGATTTTGAAAAAGAACAAGGATAATAATGAACAACCAATTGCTTCCATGAGTAAGACCCTTAGGTATGCTTAATTAAAGTACACCATTACTAAGAATCAAGATTATTCCCTATTGCAATCAATGAAATATTTTAAGAGTTATGTCGGCTACAACAAAATCATTTCCTATGTCCCATACCCAGCTGTTAAAGATGTGCTAACTCAACAAGATTGTCTTGGGACTAGAGGAAATGGGTATCAAATATCCAAGAGTATGACCTTGACATTAAACCAACTAAAATCATAAAGGGGCAAGGCTTATATGAAATGTTAACCAAGGGAAATGAGAAAGTCTTTGAATTAGGTGAAAGTGACCAAATGGATGTTGTTTTGAGTGAGTTGGAAAATGATGAGTGGTATTCAAATATTATTTATTATTTGAAGAATCTATCATGTCCTAGACACTTAGTTGATCATAAGAGAAGAGATTTAAGATTAAAATCCATGAGATTTTGTTTTACCTAGGATGGTCTTGGCTGGAGAAACCTTAATGGAATAATCCTTAGATGTGTAAACAAAGATGAATCCAAAAAGTTAGTTGAGGAATTCCATTTAGGATTTTGTGGACGTCACTTTGCAGATCATACTACAACACATAAGTTATTGAGGGAAGGTTACTATTGGACTATGTTGTTCATTGATACTCATAATTATGTTAGATCTTGTTAACCATGCCAATTCTTCTTATGGAAACAATGATTTCCCACTTTACCTTTGAAACCAATTATTGTTGAAGCACATTTTCAATAGTGAGGTTTGGATTTGATTAGTAAGTTTAAAGAGAATTCTATCCATGGATATCGATGGGTCCTCACTACCATAGACTATTTCACTAGATGGGTAGAGACCATACCATATGACGATCAGTCGATGAAACTAAATTCCCAAGTCAGTGAGAAAATGTTGTAGCCAAATAGCTTGAATGGTTATGTTAACTACCCCTCTGTTGTTTGGAAATAATACCCTACGGACTAACAAGCTAGGGCTGAACTTGTACGCAGATCATGACCTTAAAGAAACCACTTTTAACCTATCACCCCAATACTCAAACCCTTTTTTTCACACACAAGCATGGAAAATACCTACTAACCTTTTTTTTATCGATGTTTGATGTAGATCCTCCATTGCGCTTTATCCGCTTGCTTGCGCTGCTCCTTCCAAAGACAATCCTACAATCGAGACAAAACACTACGCATGCATGCTATTTTTCTACTTGAGGGTTAGAGATTAAACATAAATCGAATAAAACATATAAAACTCATGCATTGGGATGGGAAAAGTATTCTTTATTATTTTCAAGATGAATCAACTTACAATTAATGTTGAGACCGACCACCGTTCCTTGATCCTGATCCTGGGCTCCTCCTCTTCTTTGTCCTCTAACTGCTTTTCTTTAATTCTCCTTAAGCTTGAGGAAAGGCTAAAGGGTTGGGACAAATGGATTTCGCAATTGGGCAGAGTTTCTTTGCTATCTTTTTTCCCCCTCCAAATAGTACCCCTACCCCTTCTTTTATAGTCTAGAAGGATCTAGGGTTTTGGACGAACTCTCGGCCATGCATGGCTGGGAGTTTCAGTTAACTGACCCATAGCTTTTTGTCCCGTTGGAAACTTTCCTATTTTTGTGATTTGTTAGGTAAACGCACGATGTAGTAGGCCAGCCAGCATTCCAACGCGTGCAGTAGTAGGCCTGCCAGCATTCCAACACGTGCAGTAGTAGTTTAGGGCGCGTTTTACTTGATTTAAGAGGATTTTTAAGAATTTATTCAGCATGGCTTTGGCAAGGAAGGGATATGAGTTGGCCTGATGCCAGGTAAGCATGTGTGGTGCAATTTAGGGTTATAACAGATGCCCCCTAATGTGTGAGGTCAGAAGAGCATCTGATGGCCAAAATACATTACCAA
>ML795688.1:109431-128829 GCA_009831015.1 Picea engelmannii | reverse complement strand
ACCGAGGCGGGCATACCCATGCTCGGGATAAAATAGAACCATGGATACCAATCAAATACATTGTAGATCCATGTCCAACAACTATGAAGAGTAGCCGCGAACAATACACAGCGGAGCTACATCTCGAAATCAGAAAGATATACATAGAGAGTATCCATCTCCCAGAAGCTGATTCGGCCTGATGGCTGTACTTCAGAGCTCGAGCAAAAACTTCAAAATCTTCTAAAACTCAGGTAGGAGTGTAATATGAGTGTACGACTGCACTACCCAGAGGTCTTCGACGACTAATCGGTTATGGACTTGATAATCTTGATGATCGGACTGAAGGCTTCAGTGATTTCGAGCAAAGACTTGATTGGACGTTCAGGATGGCCGGGTATGCGGACAAGAGACATATTGCAGAGGGGTCGACTCAGGCTTAGTGACAAACTTCCCTTGGACAATAGCATGAAAAGTGATAATACTCAGGCAACATATCTGTTAATCATAAGTCTACGAAGCAGGATGCAACGCAAACTCTCCATATGTTTGGAAGAGTAACCAAATGGTGGAGGACACAACTCTATATAATGATAAAAGCTTCATAAGGTCGTACTACATCCCATAGTTTGAT
Source organism: Picea engelmannii (assembly GCA_009831015.1). Classification (NCBI taxonomy): domain Eukaryota; kingdom Viridiplantae; phylum Streptophyta; class Pinopsida; order Pinales; family Pinaceae; genus Picea; species Picea engelmannii. The sequence goes on along the minus strand of ML795688.1, from coordinate 128,216 downwards.
GAATCAAATAGACATATGTGCTTTATCCAAGGGCGACTCATGATGCTACCAATAAAGAAAATACTTTTCCCATCCTCTTTTTGGGGTATATTTTATTTTTTTGTTCTTTTTGATGATTTGTGAAAAAGAATAAAGGAGTATTACGTTACAATGGAGGCACTAGTACAACAAACATACAAGCTCAAGGCACAAGGGCAAGACTGATGTTCTAAGGAAATGATACTCGGGAAAAATCCTCCAGTGGCCAAAGGTGTTAAGACGCAAAGGCAAACTGTTACTAGACTGATGGGTAAAGGATGCAAATGAGGTTGATAGAACACACAATGGTAACGTCCTTCGATGTAAGTTTAACAAGCCCAAAGAAGGTAAGATCGGTGGTTTTTCATATTTAGCGAGTCTAAAAAATCATAAAAGGAAACTCCATTGGGGTACCTTTTTCGACAATAGTCTAGTCGGTTCGAAAAAGGGGTAAACTAGCACCGATTAGACATCAATTCAAAACCATTTTAACGAGTGTGACAAGGACAAGATCACTCAACTATTTTTTCAATTTTAAGGAGTCTGAAAAAAGCTTAACTATGGACGCCGTCAGGAATATTCTTCTGGACCATTTTAACGAGTGTGAAAGAATAAGGTCACTCGACGATATTTTCAATTTTAGGGAGTCTGAAAAGAGCTTAACTATGGACTCCGGGGGGGTTTCTTTTTCGTAGATTTAGTCCCTCAGGCCCGAAAAAGGAATAAAATCTTACATGAGGATACTCTTCTAAATAATTGGAATTCGATAGAGTATTCCTTTGTTCGTACAGTTGACCGCCCGGACCGAAAAAGGGGTAAACTACCGTCGGACAGACGTGACTTCAAATTTCAGTTTAACGAGCATGAAAGATCACAAGATCGCTCGACAATCTTTTCATGTTTAGAGGGTCTGAAAAAGGCTTAAAAGGAGGCCCGTTATGTTTTAGGAGTCTGGAGGGTAAGACAAGGAGTGGAAAAAGACCCATGTGAATGAGGCTCAAACTCATATTCGGGAAATACTACATGGACTCCCGAGCCTACAGTATTGTTAGAAATGGCATGGACACCATAATGCAACCATGACCTACCTAGGGCATCCATGTGTTGGTAATCTCTACCACCAAGTTGCGACACTTCTAGAGCAGATATGACGGTTCTGTGCCACAACCGGATGGGATCGATCCTATATCATAAGAACAAAAGGCAACGAGATGCAACAGTCGGGATGAAATCCTACCCTATATGCTCAAGTTGAATTTTGAACAATTTTTTTTTTTATGGACCGTCAATATATATATTTTTATTTTTTGAAAATCAATAAAAATTGTCCCAATACCTGATCAAATCCCTCCCATATAACTCCTGGATCACTCTAAATGGTTTTTGGTATAAAGAAATTGATAAAGGGGCCCAAAAAAGTGACAAAAGAGGCCAAAAAGTCTATAAATAGAAGCTGGTAGCTCATTATCACCATTACTGATTTGGAAATTGACTCTGGAGCCAAAAGACCCCCTTTGCCAAAGATTGTGATTCTGGGAGCTACAGTGGACGAAACAAACTTTTGCTTGGACCAAGTAAGTACAAACTCCCTTATCTTGCAATTCAATACTTCATTTATTACTTTTAAGTGTGTTTTGGGGGGGGCCGTCGACCTCAAAGAGGTCGGCCCTAGGAAAACATGGGCTGTCTAGGGACAACCCGCGGGTACCTATGGGCAGGGAAAATCCTGCCCGTGGGTACCCGCAACTGTCGCCTCTATAGGCCGCGGGTACCCCCCGCATGATGGAAAATTTGATTTAAACAAGTATTGATCCCCTCCTTTTTGCTTTGTGGTGTTGGCAGGATGTATGTTCAGTGGAGGAAGAGGGAGCATGAGGCCACCAATGAGTTAGTGGCCGCATATCCGAACGTTATGGCCGTACTGACACAGTGTGGGTTAGTGAAATTCTTTTTATTTCCGTTTATGCGCACACAACCAAGGCTGTTGAATGCCCTGGTTGACTATTGACACCCCGATGCAGAGGCTTTCATGATAGAGGGGAAATCCTTGGTGCCCACCACCGAGGATATTTATTTTTTGACTGGCCTCTCGAGGAGAGAGGAACCAGTCAACTTTCAGACTTTTCCTGCGGGGCCGAGCAAAGTCTCGAAGCTGATAGAGGAGTATTGTGAGGCTGGTACCGATCAAAGATCTTCCTCGGTACCTGTGAGCAGGATTACCAGCCTCGCCCTTCAGACTATTTTATCGCTCATTGGGCGGATTACCGGCTCCGCAGCCATGTATCAGGCTTCACGCGCACAGATGAACTGTGCAATCCAGTGCATGAATGCACAAATTTTTGATTGGATTACCACACTACTAGCAAGCATGAAAGGTCAGTTGACAGCTTGCAGACAACGGACACACAGGAACTTCGGGTTTGGGACCATCTTGTGTTCATTTTTCTTCGAGAGAGTTCCATGTTTTAGTCCTCAGCTGACAGTACGAGGACATCTGGCCACTTTCCCCGCAGTATGCAGATGGGCAGCATTACTGCCGCGACAGGGTGGTGGAAGGACCACCGAGGCCTTCAACAAATTTCTTTTTTGCTTGGCTGTCACGGCAGATCCCGGCTATTGAGGACTACCCATACGAGGGGATCGAATTCTCCATAGATCTAGCGATACCAGTGCCTCCTGGTGAGGAGCGAGGGGAGATGGGTAAGTCTCCACCTATATTTTTTTGTTTTCATATGTAATTTTTATGTCTTTCTGATATATATCATGTTTTTGTATACTAGAGTTTTTGATGGGTGAACGTTTATTGCATGCAGAGGTGGGACCTGTGCGACTTTCGACTATGCATGGAACAGGCGTCGCCCACGACCAGAAGCCGCAACTGCCGCCGCTGGAGGAGTAGCAGTAGCTGGGAACCTCCCAGCAGGAGAGGTCGAGAGAGTCCAAAGGCGGATTGAGCGGAACTGTATTGTGCTCACTCGCATAGTTCCCATGGCAGAGATAGAGGACTTGCCACCTTCCATGCAGCCTCATGTTGTGGGGGCACCTCGGACATGGGTCCGATTGTTTAGGCATTTATCCCAGGCTGTACATGATTATAACAGGGCCCACAAGCCCTGAGCAGACTTTTAAACTTTTTATGTGCCACGAGCACCTTGTTGTATATATTTTTTGAGGGCATAAGCCCCAATGACTCGTTATGGTTCCCACTTGTGAGGCGCTTGCACCCATCTATGTACTCTGAGGATTTTATGATGTTTATATATGGTTTTTATTTCTTTTTTTTGTTTTATGGATTGTGTGTACAAAAATGTATTTACATGTGTATGATCATGATCTTTTTATATGTGAGCAAGATGCCAATCTAAAATGTGATTAGCTAGAGTATCTGTGATTTGATTTAGACTCTTAGGAACATGAAAATATGTAATATAATCAAAGTTGCGTTCCAAGAGACGTACCCTAAGGAATCGTCATTGTAAAGTTGGGTTATGAACTCGGTATACTCTGTTTAGCTACGACACAACCAGTTGAGCATCTAGATAGACCCGGAGATGAGAGATACCTAATGACAAAGCGTCACGAATCAACTCAATAACTGCACTATACTCATCAACATTATTTGTGGTGTCACCTAAGAATATCCCTCCGGAAGATAACAACTGACCCTGTGGTGTAAAGATTACCCAAGCTGCGAAGGCAAGCCTCCGCGTGTGTCGACTAGCACCGTCCGCATACCCAATGAACACCTTAGACTCACTCGACATCTGCCATAGTGACGAAAGATAACATCAATGACACGTCCATAACACGTTTTTCAAAATAAACGTAAAAAAGTAATAGCACAAAGACTATACATATGTTACAAAAAGTTACCCACAGTGACCTTTCTATGAGTAATACTTCTTGAGGTAGAGCCCATTTCTAGGCTCCGCCAAAGCATTCCCTTCAAAATCGACCAAATGATAAGCGCCCTTTTTTAAAACCTCCTTAACAATGAAGGGTCTGAACCACATGGGTTTAAACTTTCCTTCCCCCAGGGGGTCCTTATCTTGGTCATAGACCAGGACAAGGTCGCCCTTAGAGAAAACCCGAGGATGAACGGACCTATCATATTGACACTTGACATTATGTTTATGAGACTCGTTGGCCAGGGCTGCATCGCGACGCTGTTCATCAAGCTACTCAAGGTGTACTAACCATTCTTCAAGCGGAGAAGTGTCTGGCAATAACTGTACTTCCAATTTCAGAGATGGAATTTGAAATTCGATGGGCAAGACTGCCTCCAGCCCGTAAACGAATTGGAAAGGTGAGAAACTGGTTGCAGTCTTAACTGAGGTTCGGTAAGCCCATAATGCCGAGTATAACATCAAATGCCAATTTGACTTGGCTGAGTTGATAGTTCACTGTAGAATCATCTTAAGAGTTTTTTTAACAGCTTCCACTTGCCCATTGGCTTGGGGATAGTAAGGTGAGGAATGTTCTTGCTGTAACCCAAGCTTTGATGTTAACTCGGACATCATTTGGTTCTGAAAGTGACTGCCATGGTCAGTGACAATCTCTCTTGGGACGCCGAACCGTGCTATAATCTAGTTAAATAAGAAGAGAGTTGCAGTCTCTCCATCATTTTTAAACGTTGGCATAGCTTCGACCCACTTAGTGAAGTAGTCGACAGCTACAATGATATAGAGGTGCCCCCTTGCTGACGGGGGGTTGCATGTAGTGTAATCAATCCCCCATTTAGTGAAGGGACCAACTGTGATGACAGGAAACATGGGAGCTGGATGTGCCCTCATTTTCTGTGAGAAGATTTGGCATAGATGGCACTTCTTAACTGACTTGATACAATATTTCATAAGTGTGGGCCAGAAGTAACCTGCTCGTAAAATCTTTTGGGTTGTTTCCAACCTGGACAAGTGACCTCCACAGGCTCTTGTATGATAATCATTGAGCACTATGATGGCCTCCTCATGAGTGAGACATCGGCGCAAGATGCAGTCTACCCCTCTCTGATACAATGTATCATTGAGTATGAGATAGTTCTTAGCCTGATGGCGTATCCGCTGACGCTCGTCATAGGAAGCAGAAGTGCGACACTTCAAAGTCTGGAGATAGATCAGTATATCTCCGTACCAGGGGTCTGAAGATTCAATCAGAAACATATCCCCCCGGATAGGCGATTCCTCAGGCAAAACATCACCTGACTCAACCGGAAGCTCCGAGATAAGTTCTGTGAAGACCAATGACTTTTTGGACTTGGCTGAAACGAAGTCTAAGTCAAATTCTTGGAGGATTTCCATTCATCTACTGATTTTTCCGGCGATAACTCGTCATGTCAACATGTACTGTAATGGATTCACGACGGAAACGATGGTGGTCTTGCGAAATAGAACATAGTGACGGAACCGTTGAATAGCATGAACTGCTGCCAACGCAAGTTTTTCGAGATGGGTATAATTAAGTTCTAGTCCTACGAGGCCTTGGCTCAGGTAATAGATCACGTATTCGAAAAACGAATCATCCTCCTGAACTAAAACCATGCCTATGGTTGACTCTGCGGCAGCCAGATATAATAAGAAGTCTTTGTTATAATTAGGTGGTTGTAGCTGAGGTGCGGTAGTAAGGGCGTGTTTTAATGCGTCGAAAGAGCGTTGAGCGGCTTCATCCCAGAAAAAGGGAACATCTTTCTTCAGTAAACACATAAAGCCCTTGGTGATTTCGGCATAGTTGGCGATGAAGCGTCGTAAGAAGTTCACCTTGCCTTGAAGACTTTGAAGTTGTAAGATTGTGCGTGGGGGGGGGGGGCAACTAGATTATTGCCTCCACCTTAAGAGGATCGACCATGATCCCTGTTGTTGAAATGATGAAACCTAACAAACGTCCTGACGTGACGCAAAAGATGCATTTGTTGGGATTCAAGCGAATCCTGAAGTAGTGACAGTGTTTGAATATTAATCGGAGGTGCATAGGATGATCCTTTCGCTTGCAAGAGCGTGATGCTAAATCATCTAGATAGGCCTCGACTATATGTTTGAGATCATGAAATGCAAAAGACATGGCCCACTAGAAAGTGGCTCCAACATTCTTGAGACCAAAAGGCATCTTACGATAAGAGAATGTACCCCACGGACAAATAAATGCCGTTTTGTGTTGGTCCTCAGGTTTGATTTGGATTTGATTGTATCCTGAAAAACCATCCATGAACGAAAATGCTTCACAACTGGTGCATTCATCAATGATCTGATCGATGAATGGGGTTGGATAATTATCTTTTGGACACGCCTTATTCAAATCACGAAAATTGGTACATACACGAATCATGCCTTGTTTTTTATCGACCAGCACGGGATTTGACACTCACTAAGTCAAATGAATCGGGTAAATGAAGCCTGCCTTGAGCAATTTCTCAACCTCAGCTTTGATGGCTACTACTTTCCTAGGATTAACTGGATGAAGTTTTTGTCGAACAAGCTTATCATTAGGATACGTAGTGATCTCATGTTCAACTATTTTCAGATCGATGCCTGGCATTTCCTCGTAAGACCAGGCAAAAACGTCGCAGAATTCTTTGAAAAGATCTGTGTAAATATGAACCTCTTCGGGGGAGAAATCCGCTCCGACGAAGACATTCTCCACGACGCCAGGGTTTCGGGAGATGTTGATAGGTATAGTGGCAGCAATAGTCGCCATATTTCCCTCAGCATAAATTTCCTGTGTAGCTAAGAGGTTAATGGGACATGGCTGATCTCCCGTCATGGTGATAGTGAATTCCCCAGCCTCGATTCAGCTTAACTCTGGGAGGAAATATGATCTGTGATGAAGATCTTCCCAAGGTTTGTCCGGACTAGTCATTGCTTCGATTATATCTTTGTCAGAAGGCAAGACTAAGTATAACGAATCGGTGGTAGCAAGAGAACCTTGATCCTAGATAGGCTCAAGAAGTGGATCCAACTCTTGTGCGGGAGTCGGATCAGGAGTAGCTGAAGTTTACTGGACTAAAGAGTACGCTACTTCAGCGGCCGACAAGGGCATGGACATGCCAGCGTGCCCTGTCTCATCCATCATGGCTGATGGGGAAGGAAGAATCGATGGACCCTGAAATTTAGTCGTGTGGAACGACGAGACGTGAAAAATATCAGCCTTATGGTGAGTCGATATAAGCTTGACATCGCCATGAGGAGGTGGGCAATCGAAAGTACCCATCAAATATGGGCATAAACCAACTCCTACGTTAACGACACTGGCTTGAGGATTATCTATCATGGGAACCGTGGATGCCCCCAAAGCTGGGTCAGGTCTAGAGAAGGACAATTGATCAATGGTCACTATCCAGACTTCATGTGGAAACAATAAGACTCGGAAAACTGTAGTGACCACCGCTTGCATAGAATAAGTCCAACTACAACCTAACAAGAGATTGTAGTCGAGGGGGGCATCGACTACCTCTACTTCGATGCACATGGTCTTTCCTCCTAACTGCACAGGGAAAGAAGGAATGATGCCATGTGGTCGGAATGAACGACCGTCGAACGCAGTAAGGAGAGTAGGTGATGGATACAACTCGGGCTGACCAATGGCTTTCCAGCATGCTAACGACATAACGCAAGTCGAAGCGCCCTCATCGACCACCGTGCAGAAGATATTCCGTGTAAAAGTTTTCATGGGATGAGCCACTACTATCTGAAACGCGATGTGGTAAGGTAGACGAGGCTTCAAGTTAGTCGTATCTAACATGATGGTACCCAGGTTACAAGTCTCAGTAGAGCCTAAAGAAGTCAACAAGGCTTTCCTCTGAGCAGGGAAACTTTGGAGGACTTCCAAAGAGAACATAGCACAAGGGGTTTGAGATAAATCTTCCACCACAGAGTAATTCTGGGCGGCCCTTGCATTTGGATTGTGAGAAGATTTCTTAAATGCACCCTTTGGAATGCGTGTCATCATTTCTCCCAACGTCTTCTCAATCTGTAGAGGAAGAGATGGGATCTCGACTTCTTTACCCTTTTCAGAGGCGCTTGGTTTACTATAGTCGTGCGCTCTAGTCATTATTAAAGCATCACCCCTAACCATATATACATTCGCGGATGAGGAGTTGGTTGGAGGAGGGCATGTTTCTTGGCTGCCCCCTTCGGCACTTGTAGAGGCTTGAGTTAAATTTTGCCCATGCTGAAAGGGATTAGTCAACACGGCATGTTGTTGTTGTGTGACAAACTTCTGGGCCTCTACAAGTTGAGGACATAGATGGATCGGGTGGTCTTCCACACACAAGTTGCACGGATACCTCGCCTTCCACTTTTCTGTGGTGCCCTCGCTAGCATTGTCAGTGGGTTTTTTCTCCCTCTTACCCTTCTTTCATTGTTTTTCTTCCCTTTAGGCTGCTGGTTGGCCTTTGGGTTAGTTGTCTTCACGGAGTGTACTTCCGACGTTTGGGTGGGAGGAGCAGCCAAAGCAGTAGTCTGGCTGGCCGCTGAGTGTTGTATGGATAACTGTTGCAATTGTTTTGTCAATTGCTCAGCGGGCTTGGTTTGGGCTGAACCAACAATACCATCGGCATGTGGTCCAACTCTCTGTCTAGTTTTATCCAGAATTGATCGTGGTGCATCCGACATGATGTTGTACAATAGACCAGACTGAGAATAGATAAGCTCAAACTGTTGAGCCCTCATGATGGCATCTTCTTCGTAGAAAACCCTAGAAGTTGTGACGTCTTTGGATAATTGCGGTACTAAAGACTTAAGGAACGACTCAAGCAAGAATGCTGGTGGAACTGGTACTTTGATTAGACTCTTTCGGCGTCGCCACTCTCGGATATGATCAGAGATATGGTCTGCTGTCGTCTGTTCAAAATTGGCTAGCAACTCTGTGTCGGCGTCGTATCTCACAGGTAACTAGAAATGGTTAAGGAAGGCCATCGCCAGGTCGCCAAAAGAAGAGTATCATGAACGATCAAGCTCTATGTACCATTTTGTGGCACTCCTAATAAGAGTGCATTGAAACAATCGCAACTGGACGGAGTCATATTTCAGTGAGTTAGATGAACAACAAATATGGAAAGTGGTCACGTGATCACCTAGATCTTCGTTAGGCTTGGCCTCGAACTTTGGAATGTCCGAAGGCAACTTCGTTGGCATAGGAGACCAACGCGGATCATGACAGATAGGATCATTTAACAACCGTGTCAAATATGGAAAGTGTAATTTCACCAAGAATGGTAGTTTGGGATGCTACTGATAGCCTGGGAAAAAGGGTCCTGGAGTTTGACTGGCACCATGTTGCTAGGAAAAGTTTGGCTGCTGGCCCGGATTCTGGTAGAAACCATGGACCTGATCAACGTAAGGGTTTTGCATCTGTGGAGACATCATTGGCTGATTCCCCATAAAGGACATAGGATGTTGGGCATTCATCATGTTTGAAGGACTTTGGGAAGGATTACTCCATGCCGGTCCTGATGGGAGAGGCATAGAAGTCTGTCCGGGGTTCTATTGACTGTGGAAAGAATTACCCCATAACGACATTCCAGAGGAAGGAATGGATCCTTGTCCTGAGTTCCAAGGTCCTGGTATATGTGCCCCCAATGTAGGAATAGTACCCTATGCTAGAGTAGACTGTCCAAAAATGGGTGTGCCCCCAGATGGGAAAACAATGGATGCGAAAGTGTTATTACCAAATGTCCCGTTCCAAACAAATAGTGACGAACCTACCAGCTGATTTTTCACAGGTGTTCCTTGACTCCTGGATCCAAATGAACTCATGTGTGCAGGCTGCCCGGTGGACTGTTGATGCAGACCACCAAGCGAAGGGGACGAAGGAGAGATGTGACCTCCAGCGTAAGGAAAAGTAGTAAACAGGATAGGAATTCCCCCGTGTTGACCTTGCAGAGGAGCGTTAGAGCTCCCTGCCCCCAAACCCAAAGTCTGTAAAGTGGAGTGAGTGAGTGCAAGACTTGTGCCTGAACTAGGCATACCGTATGAAAATGGAGGGCCTGTCGCACTAGGTGTGAAGGGAGGTGTGGCCGTTGTGATAGATGGGGTCAGTCCACTGTGCGATGTAGTTGCGGCCGAGACCATGGTGGCCCAGACCGTCGACAAGGGAAAGTGAGGAGAAGCTTCTCCTGTGGTAGCAATGGTGATGGGAATAGAAGAATTCCCAGAGGAAGTAACAATGTTTGTTGCCATAGCTGTGTGAGGCACTGACAGGCTTTCGTAAAATTGAATTGGCACAATAACTTGCGGCCAAGTATCAGTGGTTGAGGTTTCAACCACACCAATATTAGCGATTGATTCCTCCGAGAGTTGTTCGGGCTCAATGGTTTGTAACCCGGTTGCTTTGAAAGACCCTTGTTGGTCTAGATTCCGCCTCAATGGTGGCGGGGGTGGCTCTAGTATAACTGGCAGCTGGCCCAGAAGCCTTCATGACCGATAGAGCTCTGAATCCTCCACTGTGTGAGAAGATTCATGACATGCTAAGGTATTCTACATGATCAAACAATAACACACACTAAAAAGAATCCCCTAAGAGATAAATCAAGAAAACACTAAACTAGTTGGAAGAACAGTTACAACAACCAACACTAGAGCAACTTACCGGTGCAAGTGCAACTCGAAAATGGAAGCACCCTCCGGGTATACTCTGCAAAGCGTGGCCCGATGTCTGTCCTAGGTACCGCAGTATACCCTCGCAGTCACCTGTGTATGTCCCTAGAAAAGATTGGCAACTAGTTTTCCAGCACACGAACAGTCACTAGGTGGGTACAGTCGATAGTCGGGTAGACCACAATGAGCAGGGTATCAAGCCCGAAACCTGTCAAGGGTATCGAGAGAAAATGGTCCAGAAGACAACTGAGGACCTCAAATGGATTCGAGACCCACGAAGCTCCGTGGAAAATGCAAAGGATGAAATCCCTTAACAAATTCTCGATATGTGTTCTCCACTACTCTCGGTCCGGCTTTAGAGGGGTTATCTCCACTACCTTTCCTTACGCGACCTCGTGTTTAGCCCTTGTGTTAGAGGGGGGTCCCGGATAACTTCCACGTAACTGGACTTCTACACTCCCTATCACAGACTCCAATGTTTGGTTTGAGCAGCCTTGGAGAGTTTACTCTCCAACTTATTCCAAGGCCCTAGTCTTGAGCTAGTGTATGAACCCTACAAACAAAAAGTCTAATAGATTTTAATTAGAGTTGCTTTTAATGGGATTTTTTACATCACAAGGTATGAAAGTGAAACTGATGGTGTGTAAATACTCAGAGCAAAATGAATAAGAAATGCTTGGAAACAATTTTTTTTACAAAAAATGCAAAAACCAACAACTTTTCACTAAGAAAGACTTATTTTCTTTTCAACTTTGCTAAGATTTCATGCAGCAAACATAAAGGAATTTCGCTCAATCTGTGAGCTACTTATGCTCCTAAATGCACTGAAAAATCTTAAGACAAAAGACTTCTTCCTAGCTACTGATGCAACAACACAATCTTCAAACAAAGAAGAAAATGAAAAAGAGATATATATATATTTTATTGGAGTGCTAAATGAAGCAACAAAGGGAAAATGCCGACAAGCACAAAACCAAGAAAACAGAATAAAATTCTGGCTTAAAGCGCAGATCGCAAAGAAACAGAGCAAAGACACTCAATGGTAATCGCGAAAGCACTGCTCTTTACACTTGTCTAAAAACCATAAAACACATTTTTTTTTTTATCTTTTCTATCAAACATTAACTGAGAAAAAACAGGCTAAGGATAAGAGGCCCTAACCTACTGACTGTGCAAACCTAGACTCAAACCCCTGAGAGGAAAAAATTCTCACCAGAGGAGGGAGTGACTGCCCCACCCTGAATGAAAAGCATCCTGACAAGCCTGCGACTGTCATTGAAATAGGACGCGTGCGAACGCGTGCTGAGCTACAACAGAGTGCGGGTACTCACAGGATGAACTGGTACAGGCTGCATGCATGTGTAAAAATCTAAGACAAAACTAACCACAGACAGCCCAGACCTGGAAGAGGCCTCTGGTATTGCAACTAGGGTCTCTTGAAGGCTTGGATGCTTCTTCTTTAACAGAAAATGAAAATAAATGAAAAAAACTTAACAAACACAATAAAGAAGACTGACACAAGACTGTTAACCAGCAAGACCCAGACAGGATCCAGAAACCCCCCTGAGAATGTGAAATTCTGACAGGGAAGAGGAGACAGCCTCTTAATCTCTCTGAGTCCTACACACTACTGAAACCTCTACAACAAGCGTTCAAACGCAGGCTGTAGAAGGTTATGGCACGGGTTACACTCATGCAGGCCTTCTGCAGGCCACGTGTACCTCTGTGTGTCTTGATAATAAATGTCAAGCAACAGCCAAGGAAAAAACTGGTATTAAGAACCAGGTTCCCTACGAGCTCTGACCTAATGGAAAACAAACAAACAAAGAAACAGAAAATCTAATTCTTTGAACTACCCAAAAACCTTCAACTAAATCCGGAACCCTAAGAGTAATGTCCCCATTGGAGTCGCCAATTCTGTTGTTGGGAAATAATACCCTATGGACTAACAAGTTAGGGCTGAACTTGTACGCAGATCATGACCTTAAAGAAACCACTTTTAACCTATCACCCCAATACTCAAACCCCTTTTTTCACACACAAGCATGGAAAAGACCTACTAACCTTTTTTATCGATGTTTGATGTAGATCCTCCATTGCGCTTTATCTTCTTGCTTGCGCTGCTCCTTCCAAAGACAATCCTGCAATCGAGACAAAACACTATGCATGCATGCTGTTAGCGTCAGAAGTCACTCCTGGATTGCTTGCAGGAGCAGAGCCCAACACCCATCAGTTTTATGTCACGATTTGTTTATAAAGGGTGATCAAATGGAGATAATGGCTCGAGGAGGTATTACTTTAACTCAGGGACTGAGTCTGATATGTAAAGAACAGAGGAGGTCTGGAATCCTAACTTCAGCCAGTGGGTTGATTTAAAGATGAACAGGTGGAAGACTTAGGAGGAAGTGGACAAACAACTCTGGGCATCAGGCTTGCAGCAGTTTGCAGAGGAAAAACTCCGAAAACAGGATCCTCTCGGTTCCGGGCTTCAAGAAACTGAAAGAGGACTTGACTGGATCCTCCAATTCCAAGTCGTTCAACGTTAAGGAAAACACAGGGACTGGTTAGAGGCTCCGTAGCTATTACAATGATCCATTACAACATCATCCTATAATAGTTACATCTCGACTGGATCTTCCAATTCCAAGCTGCTCTAACACAATGTAAACAAAGATATGATAGAAACTGGCATTCATTAGGCAAGAAGTCTCCAAAGCTAGTACATAATCATAACAACAATGCTTCATTAAAATTTTACAACCAGGGAGCTTTGCTCAACCATCCATCCTTACAAAAGTGGTCAAAATTCCCACATATACTTGGAACAAAAACTCTGGAAGCTAAATCAAGGCATTGTATTGAAGACATTACGGCTTCACATTTATTGCGCCTGCAATTTCTGGACGTTCGTGAGCTTCATTCAGACGCAATCGTGTTCCATAGGCCCTGTGACTGAATTGACTAGCTTGCATTCATTCCTTGGCTTTCCATTTATGGAGGAAATGATGTCCAACTACCCTCAGCTGCTGCAATAACTGTTTCATTGGATTCGGGGAAGGCCCTAGCTGATTCTGTGCCTACAGGTCATGGAAACCTTCATATTCTGCCATCTGAATCTTGCCTGGAGAAATCATGGTAGGATTGATGAGTGACGTGGAGTGGTGAGTGGACGGTGATCGGGCAGGAAAACGACAGGACAGATACAAGTGCCAGGATCCACAGGTGTCGAAGTGTACGAGCCAGGTGGAGGAACATAATGGCCGAAAAAATGTGGTTAGCATGATATGGAAAGAAGACGTGGTGGCAAAGGACAGATGGTGGGTGTATGATATGAAGCCCCAGACTTTTCGAGAATTCGGGATTTCGGGATTCGCGAGTTTGAAGTGTGCGAGTTCCTTGCCTTCGGGATCCCCGATATCCCGATATGCGATGAGCTCCTTCTCCCAGGAATTAGCCTCTACCGACTAGAACACAGTCCATATGACCTGTCCCTGTGCAACCGTGGTCCAACTTTCCATCGGGATTTCAGTGCTCTTGTTGACACGATCTTTGCGTCCACTAAATTTGCGATTCCCCAAAACTCGATGGCTTATGGCCGTTGACTCGTTGACGGTCAGCTCCTTGGTGCATAGCCTGCCACCTGTCTTCCACTGTTGAAAGCTTCCCCCGATATCGGGAAATTGGGCATCGAGATATCGAGATTTCTGCTACCATGTGCGTGGGGCTTCTAGTTCCCCGATCCCTGACTCTACGGGATCTCTCGCCACGTGTCTCTGCTGACAGATGGCTCTGATCTTCTCAGCACTTCGTGTCTCGTGGAATAATGAAGTTTCCCTTTGAATGATGAAAATGCGACGGGCGAAACACCGAGATGGTTAGCCCTTGCGACACGTGCCCCTGGATCGAACGATCTATATTTAGCCTCCAAACAGAAGGGACACCTTTACTGCTAAATGTCGGGTAAATGGGCAACTCTGAGATCCCAGTAACCGTTGATCTGTTTCATGGACGGATCTCGACTGTCAATAGCAGAACTTTGTCCGCTTGCTTGATCCGCTTCTTGGAAAAACAAGAATTCTTCTGAGCTGCGCTTGAGCACTTTGTGCGACTAGCGAGGCCAAAAGCTTCTCGAACCCATGACTATAATTATTGCTAACACATGCTATTTTTCTACTTGAGGGTTAGAGATTAAACATAAATCAAATAAAACATATAAAACTCATGCATTGGGACGGGAAAAGTATTCTTTATTATTTTCAAGATGAATCAACTTACAATTAATGTTGAGACCGGCCACTGTTCCTTGATCTTGATCCTGGGCTCCTCCTCTTCTTTGTCCTCCAACTGCTTTGCTTTAATTCTCCTTAAGCTTGAGGAAAGGCTAAAGGGTTGAGAAAAATGGATTCAGCAATTGGGCAGAGTTTCTTTGCTATATTTTTTCCCCCTCCAAATAGTACCCCTACCCCTTCTTTTATAGGCTAGAAGGAGCTAGGGTTTTGGACGAACTCTCGGCTATACATGGCTGGGAGTTTCAGTTAACTGACCCATAGCTTTTTGTCCCGTCGGCAACTTTCCTGTTTTTGTGCTTTGTTAGGTAAACACGGGCTGTAGTAGGCCAACCAACGTTCCAACACGTGCAGTAGTAGGCCTGCCAGCGTTCCAACGCGTGCAATAGTAGTTTAGGGCATGTTTTACTTGATTTAAGAGGATTTTTAAGAATTTATTCAGCATGGCTTTGGCAAGGAACGGATATGAGTTGGCCTGATGCCAGGTAAGCATGTGTGGTGCAATTTAGGGTTATAACAGTGAGGTTTGGATTTTATCAGTAAGTTTAAAGAGAATTCTATCCATGGATATCAATGGGTCCTCACTACCATAGACTATTTCACTAGATGGGTAGAGACCATACCATATGACGATCAGTCAATGAAACTGAATTCCCAAGTCAGTGAGAAAATGTTGTAGCCAAATATCTTGAATGGTTATGTTAACTACCCCTTTGTACTCTACCTCAACTAAAGATAGAGAAATATTATCTTGCTTCTTGCTCGACCAACAGATAGGCCCAGAACCAAGACTAAGTGAGTAACTAGATGTGGACTTGCGATCAATGCTATCACCAACCTAGTTAGAATCAGTTAACCCGATGAGGTCCAATGTAGAGTTTGTTGAATAATGAATCCAAAAGGTGATGGTTTCCTATATGTATCAAAGGATATGCTTTGCAACCTTCCAATGTAGTTCATGCAGCTCCTGCATGAATCTGGAGACTGATCCAACTACATAGGAGAGGTTTGGTCTAGAGTGTGTGAGATACAAAAAACTCCCCACTATTTGTCTATACAGTGTGATGTCAATCAATGGAGTGTACCCTCCATCCTCAAGTCTGACTCCTGATAGGAAAGGAGTCAGGGTAGACTTACAGTTTGTCATGTGAAATCTCTCAAGGAGATCTCGTGCATACTTGGCCTAAGAAAATTTGATGCCTAATGCATCCTGAATGATCTCGAGTCCAAGGAAGAAATGTATAAGACCCATGTACTTCATCAAGAACTTGTAATGTATAATCCTCTTCACTGCAACAATCACTAAAGTCGAGCAATCAGTGATCAACAAATCATCAACATACAAAACTAGGAGTAGAAGTGAATAAGTCGTCTTGAGCATGTAAAAATTCAGATCTGATTTACAACATACAAATTTATTTGACAACAGGTAGGAGTCCATCTTGGCATACCATGCCCTCGGAGCCTTCTTGAGGCCATAAAGAGATTTCTTTAGTCAACAGACCAAAGATGAATCCTGCATAAATCCTTGGGGCTGCTCCATATAGATCTCCTCAGAGAGATCATTGTGAAGAAATCCATTCTTCATGTGTCCCCTCATCTCATATTTTTTTCCACAAATCATTTCCATGGTGGTCCAGGCTTCATTGGGGGTTTTACAAGAGGATATGTGAAAGAGGAGTTCAGGAGAAATGAGACTGCAAATTTTTCTGAATGCTTCATCCATTTGATTTAGATACTTGGATTTTTCTATGGTTGATGTTGGTTCTTCTTCTATGTTCATGGTTAACTTGTACAATCCTCTCCTTCAAAGATGAATTATCATATTCTCCTTCCATACAAATAAGTTGTAAGATGTAAGAATGAATTCTTTTGGAAATTCCATTTTTCCTCTATCTTCAATCTTCGGTACCTGCAAGAATAATTTGGTGTGTCTTTTTCCTAGAAGTCTGTCAGATCTAATACCATGTAAATGTGTTGAACCTGCATATAATATATCTCGCTAGGAATTGACATACATAGTTACAGAGAAAATAGAAGAAAAGAGAAGCAAGAGAGAAAGAATGGAAGAATTATGATTAACCAAATTAATGAATGATAATTTACACATGATATACTCTGTATAACTCAACCAATGCACATTGGAGGAGAAGACAATGCACTGTAGTGGTGGTTTAGAGTGATATGGACACACACTAATAGTTATGGGAGTAAACTACCACCTATTCTAGTCTCTTAGGCAATTACGGGAGTGAACTGCCACCTAGTTGAGTTAACCAGTCTATAAGTCTTCAGTTAATTGATTGAAATAGAGTGTAGTGAGGAGGAGATCAGGGAATCATGAGTAATGCGCTAGTATAGTGATGATCCAAAGGACAATGCACATTATATGGTGATGATCCCAATACTGCATGGTGATAATACCAATGTGGCATATAGACTCCACTCAATTGATCAAACTGAAGTGTGAACTGAAGAGAATATTCTCCTAGAGGAATATTCTCCTTAAAATATAGGAGACTGAATAATGAATAATAAACATAGGAAAAAACTTAGTAAAAATAAATCCTAGGTGTGTGTGAAGTAACTCCAACATTTCCTTGAAGATGGAATAATTACAAAATGTGGTGCCCCATCAAAAATCACCACTAATAATGCAAAAGCTTTTAATTCCCTTTCTTTGGATTTTTTTTGCTTCAAGTATGGAATTGTTTTATCTCATTCTTATAACTATCTCCCACAAGGGAATTTATTAGCTAAATCTAGTAATAAGAACCTTATGAATATAATTAAGAAGACAATGGATGATAACAAAAAGAATCTAGATAGCAAGATAAAATATGTACTATGGGAAACTCATACCATGACTAAGACTTCTATTGGGAAAAAACCCTTTTGAATTAGTGTATAGAATAGAATCAAAATTGCATATTAACCTCCAAATACTTGTGTTACATCTTATGCAACATTTTACAATAGATCATGAGGGTTCACAAGGAAGGATAGATCAACTTGTATAATGGGATGAGTCTAGAAGACATGCTTTTGAACAAATAGTAAGAAATCAAAATAAAATCAAAGGGATATTTGATCATAAAGCAAGACAAAGACAACTTGAAGAGGGGGATATTGTACTCACATGGGACAACATAAAGGAAAATCCAGGTATGCACAAGAAGTTTGAGAATATTTGGCTTAGTCACTATAGAGTCGAGATGAAGGATATAGTTAACTCATTTTACTTAGCCAAACTGAATGGAGATAAGTTGCCTTTTTTTGGTAATGGAAAACTTCTCAAACATTAATTTCCAACCGAAACTTGATTTTGTGAATTGTAGCATTAGGTATGTAGTTTTAGGTCATGTTGGGTGTTAATCATCATGATTGTATTTGCTTACTTAATTTCTTTTAACTATTTCTTGACCATATGCATTTATAATTAGTTAAAATTTCGATCTAGTCTTTGCCTAATTAAAAAATAAAAATAAAAATGATTCTATTGATTTTCATTTATACTTTCCATATACAAAAGGGATTGTATCGCCCTGATTGACGTTTTTACTAATGATTTTATGCTAGAATGTAGCAGAATATATTTTAGGTTTGATGCAGGGTGTAGGTCTTGGAGTTTTAGAGATTGTTGGAGTTTTCATGCAATATACAGTGAGAACATGTCCCCATGTTGGACCTAGATGTTACCCCCTCACATCCAGGGGTCATTGGAGGGGATTTTTCTCACATGATCCACATCAAAGACAACGATTCTGATGATGAAATTCAAGATTCTCCATTTTTTTTTTTATATAGATGCATCCCACTTCACTCAGATTAGGTGATATGGTGCATGCAACACATAAAGTACCTTGTTTTAGGTGATATGGTGCATGGAATAGTA
>ML795688.1:96458-109344 GCA_009831015.1 Picea engelmannii | reverse complement strand
AGAGAGAGAGAGAGAGAGAGAGTGTTCTAAAGTCAAAATTTAAAGAAAAACAAAGAAGAAATAAAAGCAAAGTCAAGAACCAAGAAAGAATAAAAAAGCATGAGCTATGCCCCCTCGCTAAGAGGCCATCACTCCAAGTCTTATGCGATGAATGCATACCTAAAAAGGACTTATAAAATTAAAATCAAAAACCAAAAAAGGATGAATGAATAAATAAAAACGAAAATAAGGGTTTGGAAAGATAGTTCCGAGGAAAAGTAAACTCATTTCCTAAGCAATCCCTCGTACAAAGGTGCTCATGAGGATGAATATCATAAATAATCTTACATAACTATTCCACCACCCATGAAGTAAACCCCAAACCATACTACATGTCATTACACATATCCCTTTATGGGTTTCTTGGGAAATACTACTTTTCCTAGGTACTAGCACACCTAATAAGGGTTAATGATGATCCTCACATACCTAAACTTGGAAAATTGTATAATTTTATGAGATAGTGTGAAGTTTGAAGAGGATGTTTAATGTGATATATATAATGGATTTTACATTGACATGACTCACTTTTTGTGTTGCATTTTACTTGTGTACATGCCTCTGTGTTTGATGGATACATTTGACCACACGATCCCCTCCTTGGATGATGTACTTCACATGGCTATTCACTTGGATTGAGCCTTAGTCCTTTGGAGGATGTTAAGGGGCTACTTGCACATTTGATGGAGTTCATCCCACCATGTTTAAGAGGTTGTTTCACATTATGTGGGGGACATTGATCCTTATGAGGACATGACTCCCTTGTTGAGACATCCTAGCACCCATTGGAGATGACATGGCACCTTTATGATGGCACATTGCACCTTTTCATGATGATTTGGCACCTATTTATGAGACGTCACACTTTTTGGGGATGCTATGTCACTTGAGGATGAAATGTTTCACTTTTTGATCCCCCTACACATCACTTTGGAGTGATCCGTCCACTTGTTGAGGTCATTCATGCTACACCCATGGACTCTAACATGCATTTATGATGAACAATTAGGAATTAAAACATATTTACTTCCTTTTGGAGGCATCATTGGGGGTCTTAGTGATCTATCCACTCTTGTATCATGGATATTTTATGTGGTGTAGCCTTAAATCTAGTGTTTGTAAGAGATAAAGACATTTATTTATGTTCTTACAGTGTTTGCTTGGTGATAAGGGTGCTTGATCTCTCATATAAATAAGAGAATCATTTTTCACTTGTAAATCATTGCTACTTGTGGAGAATTATCACTATGTGTCTACTATTCTTTGTAAATGTGTTGAACCTACACAAAATAGATCTATCTAGGAATTGACATACACAATTGCAGAGAAAATATGAGAAAAGAGAAGCAGGAGAGAAAGAATGGAGTAATTCTCATTAACCAAATGAATGAATGATAATTTACACATGATATACTCTGTATAACTCAAATAATGCGCACTGGGGAGAAGCCAATGCACCATAGTGGTGGTCAAGAGTGATCCAGACACACACCAATAGTTACATGAGTAAAATTCCACCTAGTCTAGTCTCTAGGGAAGTTACTAGAGTGAACTACCACCTAGTCTGAGTTAATTAGTCTCTCAGTCTTTAGTTAACTGGATGAAACTGAGTGAAGTGAGGTGGAGATCAGGGAATCATGAGTAATGTGCTAGTCTGGTGATGATCCCAAGGACAATGCACATTAGCTACTGAGGATCCCAATGTTGCATGGTGACAATCCCAATGTGGCATCTAGACTCCACTCAACTGATCAAACTGAGGTGTGAACATAAGAGAATATTCTCCTAGAGGAATATTCTCCCTAAAATATAAGAAACTAAATAATGACTAATAAACATAGGGAAAACCTTAATAAAAAGAAATCGTAGGTGTGTGTGAAGTATCTCCAACACCCCCCCTAAATATCACTATGGTGAAAATAAAGGATGGGTCCTGATAACGAGGCCATTTTTGGTACCCAAATACAAAAGATACACTGAAATANAAGTACAATGTATGTAAAAAGAAGAACTGATAGTTGCTAGGAAATTGTTTCCTTCACTCCAAGACGATTGCGCAGAGAATGGAAATTTTTCTCAGTGAAGGTCTTGGTGAATATGTATGCAGTCTGTTCTCCTAAAGGAAAAAACTGTAGGTTGATGATCCCCTCGTGTACTAAGTTCTAGTTGTAGTGCATGTGGATCTTGATGTTCTTCATCCACTGCCTCTGAACTGGATCTCTACAGAACTTCAAAGTGCTCTAGTTTTCACACCAGATGACGATTGGTTGATGAAACTAAATTCCCTACCCAGTGAGAAAATGTTGTAGCCACATAGCTTGAATGGTTATGTTAACTACCCCTTTGTAATCTACCTCGGTTGAAGATAGAGAAATATTAGCCTTCTTCTTGCTTGACCAACATATAGGCCCAGAGCCAAGACTGAGTGAGTAACTAAATGTGGACTTGCGATCAATGCTATCACCAACCCAATTAGAATCAGTGAACCTGATGAGGTCCAATGTAGAGTCTGATGAATAGTGAATCCCAAAGGTGATGGTTCCCTATATGCATCGAAGGATATGCTTTGCATGCTTCCAATGTATTTCATGTAGCTCCTACATGAACCTGGATATTTCTCCAACTGCATAAGAGAGGTTTGGTCTGGACTGTGTGAGATACAACAAACTCCCCACTAGTTGTCTGTACAATGTGTTTTCAATCAATGGAGTGTCCCCACCATCCTAAAGTCTAGCTCTTGATAGGAAATGAGTCAGGGAAGACTTACACTCTGTCATGTGAAATATCTCAAGGAAATCTCATACATACTTGGCCTGAGACATTTTCATGTCTGATGCATCTTGAATGATCTCAAGTCTAAGGAATAAATGTAGCAAACCAATGTACGTCATCAAGAACCTATCATGTAGAATCCTCTTGACTACAACAATCGCTGAAGTCGAGCAACCGATGATCAACAAATCATCAACATATAGAACTAGGAGTAGAAGTGAATCAATCATCCTTAGCATGTAAACATTTGGGTATGGATTACAACGTACAATGTTATGTGACAATAGGTAGAAATCCATCTTGGAATACCATTCCCTCAAAACCTTCTTGAGGCCATAAAGAGACTTCTTCAGTTGACAGACCAAAGATGAATTATGCATAAATCCCTAGGGTTTATCCATATAGATCTCCTCAGAGAGATCACCATGAAGAAATTCATTCTTCACGTCCATTTCATGGAATTCCCATCCCTTGGTTGCCGCAATGGCAAGTGCCAAATGTATGGAATCCATCTTTGATACTGAAGTGAAGGTCTCATCATAGTCAATGTCAATGCCATGCACATGCTGAAAGCCTTTGGAAACTAGCCTGGATTTGTATATGCTAACCTATCCATATGTTGTTCTCTTGGTCCTGTAGACCCATCTGCACCTGACAAGTTTCCTTTCTAAAGGAAGGGGAACCAGATCCCAAGTTTGGTTCTCGAGGAGGGATTTGTACTCCTCATGCATGGAATATTCCTAAAATGGATTTCCAACAACCTCACCATAAGACTTTGGATCTAAATACTGAACCAAAAACATATCCCTGGGTGGCATTGGTTCAGTGGGAGTGAGTGCAAGAGTAGTATCCTCGAAATCAGATCGAGTCCTCCTAGTATCAATTGGATCCCCAACAAGATCCCCTGCATCTTGAAGAGTAGTCTTGGCCCACTTGGGCCTCTTCTCTAGCTTTGCAGCTTCATCTGGATCCATTGAATTTGCATCTGACTGTACTGACTCTATATCTGGATCATTTGAATCCTCTTAATCATAACTCTCATTTGAAGAAGAGACGAAATTTGCATGCTCATCATCTCTGTCAGGTGGAAGAAAAAATGTGTCTACATGCAGATGTTAAGGTACATGTGAGACATTTTCCTTGAATTGGACACTATGCTCAATGATGAGTCGGTCCGAGGAGATATCAATGAGTCTTCATCCCTTCACCCCGTCGGGGTATCCAACAAAGATACACTATGTGCTATGTGGATCAAGTGCCTTCCTCTTCTCATAGGGAATCATGACCCATGCACGTGAACCAAAAATACAGAAGTGGGTCACTTCCAGATTGAGGCCGCTCCAAGCCTTGTAAGGGTTCATATCCTTGAAATATATATGGGGAGATATGTTTTGGATGTAGGTTGCACAATTAAGTGCTTCATCCTATAATATTTGTGGAAGTGACTTTGCATGTAGAATGCAAGATGCCATCTCTTTTAGATATCTATTTTTCCTCTCAACAACTTTGTTTTAATGTGGAGTATAGGGAACCATGTGCTACAATTGAATCCTTGCCTCATGACAAATATTGTGTATTTCATGGTTTACATACTCTCCCCCATTATATGTTTGAAGGACTTTGATTTTATTTTCTGACTGTGTCTCAACAAGGGATTTTAAATCTTTGAGGTGTTGAAAGACCTCTGATTTTTTCCTGAGAAAGAAAATCCATGTGAATCATAAGAAATCATAAACAAAATTGAGCATGTACGTTGATTTACTGATTGATAGATGCATAAAAGGGCCCATGAGGTCACTATGGATCAAATCTAAAGGGAAGGAATCCTTCTGAGTCTTTCCTTTGTCGAATTTCTCTTGAGGGTGTTTTCCAAAACACATCCCTCACAAATTCCTTTGGATAAGTGGATGTCAGATAGACCATCAACCATTCCCTACTTGATAAGTTGTTGCATATATCTGAAATTTAAATTCCTGAACCTTTCGTTCCATATCCTACTAATTTCATCAGCATGGGTAAGCAGTAATGCATAATCTGGTTCAATAAATTTAGAAAATGTGTAGAGTCTAGATTGATGATTTACCTCACCGGTAGAAACTCTAGAATTGTTTGCATGTCATAGATATCCACTACATTAGGTGTGAATATGACTCTCTTTCCGGTGTTGGAGTTTTTCGTTTGATACACAGAGAGAATATTGACAGAAAGTTTGGGAACGTGTAGCACATTCTCGAAGCTTTTGTTTGTGAGTTAAATTCTTCCTTTGTCAGTGACCTCGACTGGAGAGTTGTCCCCCATCAGAATAGGAGGATCTTTGCATGCATCCAATGAATAATAAACTTCTTTTGTGGCAACCATGCTGTAACACCCATGTTTCCCCCAACTTATAATTAATAATTAATTAGGATTACCATGTTATGGCATGGGAATGATGTAAATGTATTATTGTTTGAATTGCCAATAACTGACTGTGGGGGTGAATCCTTGAAGTACTAGCCATGATATCACTAGAGGAAAGAGTGAGGAAAACTATGGATAAGGTTCATTATGTGTATGACCCCAAATTTTTCCTTGTTGGAAATAACAAACCCTCTCTAGATCTCAAGGAAATAAATCAGTTAATGAAAAAGGAATGGTGGTTGAGAAATCAACCACCCCCATGAATGGAAGCATGGTCTGGCTGAGGAGACAGAATAATGTCATCCCAAAGTAACACAGAGTCCCAAAAACCCAGGCTAACCTGAGTTTCCATCTGACAGAAGGAAAAGGATAGGAAGGAGAACATTCCCAAAAAGGAGGGGTGTGCATGCAAGGCAGGGAGAATAGACAGAGAAGAGAACACATGGATATCTCCAGTAGATGATGAACATAAGGTTGTGAGCTTGATGCTGAGGGAGAATCTGATAAAACTCATCAAGGGAGTGATAAATAAAGATATCTTTGAGAGTTTGCAGAGAATAGAACCTGAGTAGAAGTTGAGATAGAGAAAGAATCCTTGAGAAACTACGAGAGTTCTCTAGTGATATCATGGTGTAGAATAGGGGTGGCTAGAGCACTAAGAATGAATGCCTCTGAGCCTATGGTTGGGTGGAAAGGCACACACCCACAGTCAGTGAGTTGACTGCAACTTGTAATAGATAAGTATACTCATACCCTGTGGAAATTGAGTTGTAACTGTGAAATAAAGTTGGATATCCTGTGAATGTTTAGAGTTGTGCATGTTTGATTGATGGTTGGACTGTGTTCCTTTATCTTTGGTATGATTTTGTTGGTTTGTAAACATAAATTATCAAGCCCTGTAGTGGCTCAAGTTAAAACAAATGAACTATGAGTCCATCAACCTTGGGCACAATTTCATGTGTGCATGTTTACACTTCCGTTTATTTTGGGCCTCATCAATAAGGGAGTTTGTTAGGCTCAAGAGAGGTAGCGTGAAGGTGCACAAATCCTGCACCAGCTACGTAGGAGTGGAGAACTCTCTAAGTTATAAACTACAGAATAAATACAAGGAGTGTCCTCTCATTTCATTTAAGGTACCGGTAAGCTCAGGAGGTATAACTCTCTTAGAGTGTAGACATGGGAGTGCATTCCCCAGACCTTTCATATGTGTGATAGAGGGCTCATGCTCATGGCCTTAGCAATTTTCGCGGTTGATAACTAAGTGTCTGTAGCCCCTAAAAATATTTGGAGGACCCATATGACCAGGGTCTGGAAAACCTGCGCTAGTTTGAAAAGAGCTAGCTCTTATTGTCTTTGGAACTCTGGGAGTTTGAAGCTCCGAGATGTCATGACTTAACTAGATCTTGGCCAAGAGGTATGAGCATAACCCTTGGGGCTTGAAAAAACTCCATATAACCAAGGCCTAAGAAACTTGGGTTGAGTTTGGGGGGGATCTAAGTGTTTGGGACTCCAGGAGTGTAGCACCCCAGGGAAATAGGTAAATTGCAAAGAACAAGTTACGCCGCAAGAGACCTGTCGAGTCGGTGGGTTAATAGTGGACCGACAATTGGCGGTCATTTACCCGTTATCATGGAACTCATCCTCACTTTAAACCTCGATCCACTTACTGGTCGCGAAGTGACGCATGTCGTAGATCTAAGGATGGACATGAATGATCCCAACCATTAGATCTACGATGTAGTAAAATCGACGTTGAACGCTTCGGGAGAACTAAGGTGTTGCACCTCCAAAACTCTAGAAGGCTGAATTTATGAAGTATCAAGGACCGTTGATCCTCAGATCCTTCGAGATCCTTCTCAGTCATCTATCATGAAGGACATGTGTCACTAGATCTGGTAGTCCAGAGACATAACACTCTGGGAGGAGGCTAGAGACTACACGCCATAACTCCTAAACGCCAGAGTTACGAACTAGCAAGAATCGTAGATCTATGGATCTACGTGGAAAGATCCTTACCATGAGATCTGATATAGGTTAGAGGGCCATCTGTTTGGGGTGAAGTGGAAACATCATAGGTGCGACATGTGTCACCCTTGTACCCTACCAAATGTCGCTCGTTGGAATTGAGTCATTGGAAGAGAGACCACGTGGCAGGAGATATTGGGGTCGGAAAGAATTTGGAAGAGGGTCATCGAAGTGTGAAAGGTTCCAAAGTCATGAATGACAAAGTAAATCTCAGTCGTTGATAGGAAGGGGATGTGTGGCGCTAGATCCTATAGTCTGGAGTCTTGGCACTTGGGGGGATTTAAGGTATGATGCATTGATAAGCTCTGAATCCTAGAGTTGCGAAGAGACAAGAGTCATTGATCTAGAGGAGCTTCAAGAACACCTGTGACCATTGGATCCACTCCATGGTCAATTCATCTTTGACCTACTTTGGGGGTGAGAAGAGGATTACACCATGAAACCCCCGAACACCGAAGTTGCGAAGCAACAGGAGCCGTAGATCTATGGATCTACTTGGACATATCTTGACTATGAGATCAAAGGAATGTTAGAAGGTTGTGTTAGGGGTCGACGTGGCTCGCTGACATCACCCAGGGTGACATGGACCCATGATTGAGGTGCCACATGTCACTTGGATACAAATGTTTTGCAGACCCCTGGGCACATTAGAACGTGACCCATGTCACCCCCTGATGAGGGAATGTGTCACCCCTAGCCCTCACCGTGTGTTAGTCCCTGGTACGTGTCTACCCTACCACGTGAATGGTGAATCACTGGGACTTCGGAACTCTGGAATCCCTGGGGTGAAGTATTGCGGAGAGACCAAAAGGCCCAAAGGTCATAGCTACGTGGAAGCATTTTAGAACTCTAGGTGTTCGGAGCTCTGGAGGATTTGCGTTCAGAGCGAAAAAGAGGTGCTCAATGTCGAAGTGCCGAACTATGAACTCTCCTGTATTTTATGTGTCAAATGAAGATAAAACCTATTGTTGGATTGGACCGTGGGTGGACTATCGCCGTGGATGTAGGAGCTTGAGGAGGGTACGAATGTGAGGGATCCATGTACACCCAAAGAGATTTGGAAAGGCATATCTCCCAATCCTTAGCTCGGTTTTGAGCCTGGTAGTAGTCTGTGAAAGGCTCTTGATGAGAAGAAGGCATGGGAGGCCTCAGAAAAAGGATCTGAGATGTTTGAGGAAGGAGAAAATTTGATGCCCCATCCTTTATAAATCCATATAAGGGACTGGGTGTGTTACGAATTAGTATCAGAGAACGACAACAACACTTGGCATGCTTGGGATCATGTACGAGCCATATGAAAATATTATTGTAGGACTTTAAGGGGGTAATACCCTATCCTAAGAGGTTCAGTTAAACCTCTACTAAAGAAAGGAATAAAACATGCTATTGTTGATAGATGTTTTGGAAATCTACACTGTATGTTGCTAGTGTTTTCAAATAAAGCAGTTGACTTAACCTTGTAATTGTACACATTGTTGTAGAGTCATAAAATTGGATTCCCAAGGCTAAGATGAGCCTATTGAGAATATTACTACCAAACGAAAATCATCTACATAAATTCCTTGAGTAGAAAGATGCAAATTTAGAAATTCAGTTGGGATTTTATCCAACGACATTGAATCATTCTAAGTCTGTAGCATAGGAATCCTACCATTCCTTTTCGAAAATGATGGTCAATTCCACAGGAGTGTTGGAGAAATTTCTATTTTCAGCACACTAGTTTGGTGGGAGTAACACTAGTTTAGTGGGAGTTAACTGACTAGTTCTATTTTAGACTTTCTAATCTTAGACCAACACTATTATGCATGCATTCCTAATTATAGGATGCCATTTCCTATATGAGTGATGATCACTCACTCATTGATTAGATAATAATATACATTGATTCTCATTATTCATTGTGTATCTCTCTTCCTTTTCTTGATAAGCTTTGTTTGTGCATGATTTAACTAGATCTCTTGTGCATGTTTCCATGAAACATTGACATGGTATGAGAGCTATGTTGCTTGGAGCAAACCAGACAAGCCAAAGAATAAGGAAAAACGGAGTTTTGGCGAGCTAAATCCGTGGTTGCACCTTTCAGAAGTTATTTCTCCAAAAGTATTAATTTTTTGAGGAAACGGTCCATGAGGAAAGTAAATCGACCCATTCTACAAGTGGTTTTTCAACCGTTTGATGATATTCCTCACCGTTTGCTCAGAAAGTAAGCTGCAATATAGCCTCCTAAAACTGATACGAATCTGTGGTTGTACCTTTCAATAGTTATTTCTCCAAAAGTATCAATGTTTTGAGGAAATGACCCATGTGGGAAGTAAATCCACCCATTCTGCAAGTGGGTTTTCAACCGTTTGGAGAGATTCCTCACCGTTTTCTCAGAAAGAAAGCCACAAGATAGCCCCTTGAAACTAATATGAATCTGTGGTCATACCTTTCTACAGTGATTTCTCCCAAAATATTAAGTTTTTGAGGAAATGGCTCGCGTGAGAAGTAAATAGACCGATTTTGCAAGTGATTTTTCAACCGTTTGGCGAGATTCCTCATCGTTTTCTCAGAAAGTAAGTCGGAAGATTGTCTCCTGGAACTGATACAAATTTTCACTTAAAGTGTCCTTTCTGTCATGATTTCTTAATTTTTCACTTGTAGATTGAGAGTAAATTTTTTGGGGTTCTTAGAAACAGTAAAAGAGATGGAAATGACAACTATTATACAGTCAAACTTGGTGGTAATCCTCACACCATACAATTATTTTGATTGGAATCCCAAGGCATAATTCCAACTCTGAAGGAAAGGATTGTATAATTTGATGACGACGACAGAAACATAACCTACATCAATGATTGAGAAGATAAGATGGGTGAACCATAAGTATGAGGCCACATGAATACTTCTTGAGTTAATATCCATTGATCTATGGTTTCATGTTGTCGCATGCAAGACTCCAAACAAGATCTGGTCCACCTTGGAAGGACTCTTTGGAAAGCAAGATAAGATGCAAGGTCATATGCTTGAGGTAGAGTTGAATACCTTCGACCCTAAAAGTTTTGATAATATACAATATTTTTTTACTAAATTTAAATCTTTGCTATTGAGCTTGGGTGAATGTGGTATTGACAAGTCTACACAAGAGAAACAACTTATTCTAACAATCTTGGCCAAGCTAGGACAAGAATATGTTTTATATGTCTCCAATTTCCATTCTGACAGATGTCTTTTGGGCGCAAATTGGAAAATTCCTATGATGGATCAGTTCATTGAGTCTCTCACACAAGAGCAGACAAAAATCATACAGATGGGCCTCATGAAAGATCCCAAAGCACATGCACTCACCATGCATGATGGAAAAGGGTCATCCAATCAGTAATCGAAGCAGAAACGTGTTAAGGTCCTAACCCGCACATAGGTAGATCAATGTATTCGGATGTAATAAAGGTCAATATTAATAAGACCTTTCAATAAAATAGAATAAGGTGGATGTAAGAAGACCTAATAGATGCTTCTGCTTCTAGAAGGATCTTCCTCTAGATGCTTCTCTTAATAGACACATTTAGTATAAATAAGGGTTGAGGGTATGAAAACCCTAGCTTGGAGATTATTGTAATAGAGCGCTGCTCGAATGGAGGTTTCCCCCTTGAAGAGGCCTGTGAACATTGCTATCTGAATCAAAGTGTTGTTTCTGTTGCTATTTTGTATATCATTTCTGTGTATTGTGAAGATTATGCTGGATATTTTACTATTATTCGGTCATTTCTAGCATTTCATTTTTGTTCTGCATATCTTATATATCTGGTATCTTGCAAGTGGTATCGGAACACTTTCCTTGGCAGAAATTGTGGGTATTTTTTTTCCAGGGTAGAGACGTATTCCGACGTCTTTAATCCATAGAGATCTGTCGTTACGCGCATAAACCCGCAGTCGAGGGATTCATACATGCAGGAAATACAAGTGGTTCTTAAGCACACATCTGTTGGCCACCCTTGTAACCCCTATTGGTACCCCTTTGAGTGGTAGCGCATCAGACAACACCTGTGTATGGATCGGCCTAGATTTCCTGAAGCCCTCTTTAGATAAACCTATTGGCCACTGGACTGCTATAGTGTCACCGAGAACAACACTCAGGAAGATACTCTCTAGTACCTGGGTAGTCGGGTAGTACAACTAAGGGTATGGTCTATCCTCCTTAGTTAGTGCCCTGAGATATTGGGCTGAGTACTACTATTGGACCTTGCATGTATATCAAAGAGCTATAGCACAGGGCAAACCCTTGTCTATAGAACCCTTGAATACCTAACCCTTGGGGAACATAAAAAACAACATAAACAAATTAAACCAACGAGATCTATTGACGCGCATCTGTGTTGGCGTTGCTAAGTAAATACTCTCTGGTTCAGAATTTGGGTATTTCAGCACTGCAGCATTCTTCAGACCAAAGTCTGGAAAAATTTTCACCATTATTTGAGACCTATTCCATTAGACTCATCTCTTCCCCCTTGTCACATTCATCCATATCATTTTTTGGCAAAAAATTCTGACTTCTCCCGCTCCCATTTTTTCACCATTATTTGAGACCTATTCCATTAGACTCATTTCTTCCCCCTTGTCACATTCATCCATATCATTTTTCTGCAAAATGTTTCTAACCCCGCCTGCTCCCTTTCCAGTTCACCCATCATCATGGCCCATACTCGTAGCCAAGAACTAGATTCTCGCTTCAACACCTTGGAATCTGGTTTCCTTAAGACCCAACAAGAAGTGCAACAACTCAGTGCTACTATTTCCTCCTGTGATGCCTCCATAAATGCCTCCATAAATGCATCCATCAATGTAGCCGTGCAGTCCGCAATGGCGGAAGTAAAAAATGAACTTGAATATGTCTTTGTATCACTCTGCACCAAACTCAAAATCCCTCTCGATGACTCTTTAGATGATGCACATAAAAAGACTGAAGGTGAAACTTATTCCCATTCCTTTCAACCACATCACTTTCAAAGGGACATACGCCTTCCACGGGTGGATGTAACCAAATTTGATGGCTCAGACCCCACTAGTTGGGTCACACAAATGGAACATTATTTCTCTCTCTACAACATTACATATGACTTGGTCAAACTCCGGTATGGTGTTCTCCATCTAGATCAAGAACGCTGGCAATGGTAGCAATGGAGAAAAACTTCCCGTCAAGGATATATTGCTTGGACCCAATTTGTTGTTGAGCTTTATGAACGCTTTGACACTGACACCTACCATTTGGGTCATTTGACAAAATTGAAGCAATCAGTCACAGTCGAAGACTTCATAGCTGCATTTGAGCGTCTGGCTTTTCGAACAGAGGGCATGACTGATGCTTTCTTTCGAGAGTGTTTTATCAGTGGCCTCAAGGAGGAGATTAGGGCCCATGTCCTCATGGATTGACCTACGACTTGGGTGGAGGATACCAAAAAAGATAAAGAAGCACAAAAAATTGTTTCCTCTCAAAACCGTAAGCCTTCCTTTATCCCGCTCCCTAAACTAGTAAACCCCACTACTCCCTCCGCCCCATTAAAAATCCAAAAATTGACCAGGGCTGAAATGGATGAACACCAACTCAAAGGCCTCTGTTATAATTGTGATGACAAATATTTCCCAGGCCACAAATGTAAGGAACAAAATCTCT